>CM035434.1:148166906-148254406 GCA_020310875.1 Ceratopteris richardii
GCTCATACGGAGCTCGCCATAGCCGGCGCTCATAAATTTGAATTTCCCGCCAAAAAACGCGATTCTGTGATGAAAATCGCGATTCTGTGAAAATTCAAAATTTTTGAAAAAATCACGATTTTCTGTTTTCCCGCCTAAAAGTTGGCTGAAAAAAATCACGATTCTGTGGTCATTCTCAGAATCGCGATTCTGTGATTGTGCTCAAAATCGCGATTTTCATATAAAAAAAAAAACACGATTTTCTAAAAACACGATTTTCAGCGGGCTCAAAATCGCGATTCTCACAAATCACGATTTTCAGCCAAAAACACGATTTTGTGAAAAAGGCGATTCTGTGAAAACACGAATTGTCGCTCAAAATCGCGATTTTCAGAAACACGATTTTGTGCTCAACATCGCGATTTTCATGCCAAAAATACGATTCTGAAAAAAACACGATTTTGTGAAAAAACACGATTTTGTGAATCACGATTCTCTGAGTCAAAATCGCGATTTTTAAAAAACACGATTTTGTGCTCAACATTGCGATTTTCTTGTCAAAAACACGATTTTGAGAAAATACGATTTTCAGTGGGCTCAAAATCGCGATTCTCACAAATCACGATTTTCAGCCAAAAACACGATTTTGTGAAAAAGGCGATTCTGTGAAAACACGAATTTTCGCTCAAAATCGCGATTTTCATAAACACGATTTTGTGCTCAACATCGCGATTTTCATGTCAAAAAACACGATTCTGTGCTCAAAATCACGATTTTCATGTCAAAAAACACAATTCTCTAAAACACGATTCTGTGCTTAAAATCACGATTTTCATGTCAAAAAACGCGATTTTCAGAAACATGATTTTGTGATCAACATCGCGATTTTCAGAAACACGATTTTGTGATCAAAATCGCGATTTTCAAAACACGATTTTCTACTCAAAATCACGATTTTCAAAACACGATTTTGTGAAAACACGATTTTGTGAACACGATTCTCAAGGTACAAAATCGCGATTTTTTCAAAAGGTCCTGTTTGCCTGTTTTGACCCCCAGGAGCCTGAATTGACATAACTTTTTCATCCAAAGTCCATTTTTTGAGCTCTATAGCTCGTTGGAAAGCTCGTTTCAAATCCTACACGATCTCAACAGTTTTTTTCAAGAGTAACGCGTTGATTTTGAGATAGGATAATTTGAAGTTGGGCCTCATGTGGGACTAGGAAACCAAGGGGACTCCAAAGGATTTTTGAGCAATACCAAGGGGGAGAAAAATTGTATCATGGGAAAGAAAAAAGCAAAAGAGAGAAGAAAGGGGGCTAAGATGGCAAAAGAGAAGGGAGATAAACATGAAGTGCATGAAATAATCTCACATGAGTGTGAAACATCTAGAGAAAAATTGCAAGGAGTCAAGGAAACGGGGGAAATGTCTAAGGGGGTTGGATCCTTATTTGCAACAAGAGAATATGATAATACTTTTGTGGATATCAGAATAGGATATGACCATAGAAGGTTGGGTGTTTATATCAATCCTAATTGTGAGTGGAATTTAATTTATATTGACCTAGTGACCATTATCCTTGAGAACATTCAACCAACAACCCATCCTTCTATCCTCATGGATGGGGAACATTATGAATGCATGGGTAAAGTTGTGTTGCCTGTTATGGTGGATGATGTGCAATTTTTGGAAACATTCTTTGTCATGGATTGTATAGATGAAGACGTGATCATTGGCACCCAAAGGTTCATTACGCAAAATCATCAAGAATTTGAGGTGCCTTCTCCACCTATTATCTGTGCTTCTACATATATGTCTATGGAAAATCCTAATGACTATCCACCTTATGATAATTGGGGGCAAAATCATCTTTTCAAAGAGTGTACTTTTCATGAAAAAAATTTTCTTTCTACTCATGTTTTTGAATCTAATCCTTCTTTGAGTAAATCACAGGAAACCTTAGAGAATGGAGAAATGGAGGACTCCAAGTGTTTGGGGGATGTGAAAGGACCCTCTCTTCCTGTAAGTTTGGATTCCCCTCATGAAATCATAAGCAGGGATGATCTACACTCATATGATCAAGAAGGAGATGATCAAGAAATACCAGGTATCATTGGTGTGGAGAATAATGTCAAATTGATGGTCAATCATGGCAATGCACCACCCATTTGTACATCTAGAGATTCAATGTGTAATACGGAAATATGTATCGATGAATCTCTAGATCAATCTCCAACAACACTACCCATTGACCCCTTGCATAAGCCTGATGAATGTATAGAAAACCAACCTTTGTTGCATTCCCCATGTAAAGATGAGTTTTCTCAAAGAAATCACATAGAAGGCCCAAAAGACCCTTACATTAAGAAACAGAAATCACATTTTCTTGGTAATGTCAAGCAAATTTGGGTGGCCAAGAAATTACTTAGAGCCCAACCAAATCGCACTATGATATGGGTACCAAAGAAAGCCCTTGCACAAAATCAGTCCCCTCACACTAGACTTCAAAATCTATGGTCTAGGCCTACCATGACTTATCCTCAAGAAAGACCACTTCCAATCCAAGGATCCCAAGCAAGCAAGCCTAAGCTCAGAAAAAATCCAAGGGGGGACTTCAAGGCAACAACCGGCACAACAAAGACACCAAGGCGAGGTAAAGGACTGAATCAAGCACAGAGCTCCAACAAAAATCAAAGAACCTCTTCTGCAAGGATATGGGTTTGGAAGACAAAAGTACCAGTAGCATCCACCAAAGTAAAGAGCCAACCACGATGGATCAAACCCTCACGAAATCATTCAAACATGAAGCAGCCAAAGGTGATCACTGCCCAATCATAGACCATTCTCAAATGGATCCCTATAAGGAGGAATGATCAGTTGTCATCTCGAGATGCAATGGATACCTCCAACAAAGATGGCATCAACATCTGCACGTGACATCAAGCCTCGACGTGCGACAACCATGTGCTCCTTGCACAACCCTGTCTTTTGCACCATTCAGGTCATGCATTTCCAAAGTATGCATTAATATAGGGCCACATTACACGGCCGTGCATAGACACACTTGAGAATCCCATGCACAAGAGCACAGTGACATATGTCGAACATTTCTATTGATACTAACTTTTGTGTTCTTGTTTTGTGATATCCTTTTCCTCAAAAAAAAAAAAAAAAAAAAAAAAGGGGAGAAAGAAAAGTGGGAGAGAGCTTGTTGCCAGGTTTGGCTTATGAAACATGAATGAGTCATGCTTAGTTGAAGGTGGAACTGTTATCAGCATGGTAATCTCTTAGAAACCCGCACGTGTCCAATATTCCTCTGAGTGTCAATATAGGGAAGTGAACGTGCATGAGCCCAAGCTCAGAAATGCACATTGTTAGTGACAAATGTTGCTTTGAAAAGAGGAGAGGGGATCCACCACTCAAAAGATCGCATCAGTGGACAATCGACATGGACATTCATCAACAAGGTTCCATCCCAAAGGCCGAGTGTACAACACGAAGAGACAAACATCCATCAACCTTCTCCATGGTAAGTATCTTTACTCTGGAAACACCATAACCATGATTGTTTAGGAAACCTCTTCGTCAGCATACCCTTGAGCACTTAGCTCAAGACCCGCAATTTTTGCACCATACTTCTTCCAATGCATTGTCCAAGTAAGCATGCGTAGGGCTACATTACAAGGCCGTGCACAAGGCACATACTTTTTTCAACCCAGGCACGAACACACTTACCCATCATTCATTATGGATTATGAGTAGTTGGCATGACTGCTCTCAACATCATCTTTGGAAGAGCTAGCGGACATCCTGGGGGCAACATCAATACCTAGGAAGCAATTCGAAGCCAGTAGTTGCTCCACTCAATCTTGATAACCTCTTTTGAGCAACTCACAATCTTTGAAAGCTCACAACGATGCACTCATGCGGAATCCACGAAAGAAGCACATACCAAGGGACTACGACTTGCAAAGGCTTGCAGTGACAAATGAAGAACCGGACAACCAACACTTCCAAATTTGGAAGATAGAGGGCTCTTGTTCACACAGAATGGATACTACCTCTCAAAGCACTACATGGAACAACCACTACAACAAGGGTCTGTCAGGGACGACAGACTCGAGAGGGAGGGGAGTGTTGGAACTCAAGGTCAAGCACAAGCATGAAAGCACATCAGAAAGGTGGACACACACAAGAAGAAGGAGCAAGTAGGGAGCTCCAAGAAGTACATGTCAACTTTTCATAAGAATCCCCTACAAAAATAGTGATTTCCATCACTAAAACCATTGTAAATACCATTTTCTATTTTGGTAGCTCCATTTTGTGCAAGCCGAGGAGTCCTCGAGCTTGAGGAGCATTAGAAGTATCATCCTACCAATGTTCATAATTTTTAGACTCCGTTTGAGCCTTCAAATAAGCCCTAGAACCTAATTTTTAACTAGGCCGGACACTAGGTCTGGACAGGGCCAAAACTAGTCTAAAAACTATAAAAAGAGCTAGAGAGCTCATTTTTGAGGTGAGCTTCTTGTAGATTTCAGTTTTGTAATAGATTTCTTTTGTAATCAAAGCCCTTCCATTGTTCCTCTCTTTGATCTTACCTTGCGCGCGTGTGTGTATGTGTGTGCATGTTTGTGTGCTTTCACTCACGCACTTGTGCCTTCACTTGCTCGTGGTCTTCATACCGGTCCTCCCGTCTCCGCGGATTGACAAGTAAAGGAGGTGGTGCTTACGCTTGAGCTACAATTGGCTAGAAAGGAAGTTCATGAATGGAGCCCAATTTTTGACCAAAATCATCTATCATGGATGGAGGAAAAATTGCAAGTGGCTCCAGATGCTCAGATGATCAGAAGTCTAATGGCTAGCATGAGGAGTTCTCCAAAATCCATGATGATTTAAGAGGTGGGCAGAAAAAGGAAGGCAGTAGCAATAGAAGAAGCCCAACCAAGTAAGAAGAGGAAAATGGATTCCAGGAAGCTTGAATTGAAGCAAGAGGAGGTGTCCAAAGAAGAAATTCAAGCAGAGCAAAAGAAAGTGCAGGCTAATAAAGAGCCACATCCACCCCAAACAAGAAAAGAGAAGTTTTATGTTTAGTTGACATGGGGGGAGATAAAAGGGTTGTGTATGAGGCACAGTATCAAAAGATGTTAGAAGATTACTCTAACAAAGCTAGTAACTTGAAGTAGGAAGAAATGGAACACTATGAGGATCTCCATGAGCAGATGATGGTTCTAGAGACATAAGAAGTTTTTGTGGAAAAAGAAGTAGAACTATTAGCTTATTTCAAAGAGCTTCAAGGACCACAAGAAACCAGAACAACAATAGTAGCCAGAAGGAAGGTATAAAAGAGGCAACCCATAAGAAAAGACAAGTGATAGTCTCCACAGCATTAAAGTCTCCACAGCTTTTCCCTTGTCTTTTCTTATGGGTTTCACCTTTTGAGATGACTTCTTCTATACCTTCCTTTTGGCGACTATTGTTGTTCTAGTTTCTGGTGGTCCTTGAAGCTCTTTGAAATAAGATAATAATGTTACAATAAGGATAGTTAGGATATAGTGAAAGAGAGAGAGGGATGGGGAAAACAAAAACAAGGATTACTCAAAGAACTGGAGGACTAGAAGAATCAAGTGGAGAAATAGGTACAAAAGGAAAAGGAGCTGGCAAAACAACTACAAAAGAAATAGGAAGAGGAAGTGGTCAAAGAAACAAAAAGAATGTCTCCTCCAATTGAGGAACATTTCATGACTTCTGAAGAAGAACGACCAACGAAAGAATACTTAGAAGAATTTGTTCATCAACTATTGACAAGCAGAGAAGCTAGGATGGATTATATCAGGAAGATGCATGATGAGTATGAAAATCAGATAGTAAAGTTTTCATGAGAGAATGGTGTAAACCCAGATCAACACCATTGGGATTTTGAAGGGATGCATATTCCCTTTTGCATGATTTTGGAAAGTATAAAGAATTCTCAAACTGCAAGAGTGGGAATACCACCCAACAAATTCTTGGAATATGAAGAAGATATTAATGTGAACAAAGAATTATTTGAGAAAGCAAACCCTACTTGGAGAAACAAATGGCTTGATGCTCATAAGGAGTGCAGGAAGATTTGGAAGCAAGATCCTCTATTGTAGAATATAAATCCAACATACTGCCTTATTGCAAGAAGAAGGGATTGGCCAGACTATTGGAAAAGGATAAATGAAGGTTTAATTCTAGCTAGATGGCTTAATTTTCCCAGGATAGCAAGACGTAAGAAAGGAACATGGCCAACCAAGAATTATATGGTGGATACAGTTGAAGCAATGATAGCCTCATATATGGATGTAAATGACCCTACCTGTACATTAATAATAAGAATAATGAGGATGGTCCTCACTTGTATAGAAACATTTACACATACAAATGTCAAGACTGTTGAATTACATATGGTTTAATTCACCCACAGATGCTCTTCTTTTTTATCTAAGTGAAACTCCTGATAGGATATGCCTTATGGCTTATTACAATAGGATAGTATTTTTTGGTGGTAATTACTTACAAATTTTTGAAGATGCTTTTGACTATGGGTTTTTTGAAAGGGAGTCAAAAAATTTTGGTACACTCTCAGTAATTATAGAGTCAAGACTTACAACATATGAAGCGGCTTATACTAAATATGTCAAGAAGGATGTCATTGATAGACCATAAGCAGTACTATAGTGGAGAAAAGCCTTGTTCGAGATGGTCAATAGTTTAAATGTGACTGAAAGAAAGATTCATGACCTCCTCGTTCAAGTGTATCAAAGAAAGAAGAAGCACTAAAGAAGCTGCACTCTACATGAATAACTTTTTGTCAAAGATGCCAAAAAGCTTAAGAGGGGAAGAAATTTTAGAATGTATTTTTTGAAGTTAGAAGGATTTTATAAAATAGTAAATTTTTGTACATATGATTATCAGAATGATGTAAAAATGAGGAAGAGTCTTCCTCATGGTCCATTAGATGTTATGTATTTTTAGAGATTTTTTGGAGCTCTCAAACTTAGTTATTTTTGGATTAGAAGTCAAAAGGACCTAATTTCAAGTGTGAACATGGACACTTGAAAAAGTATAAAGGTCAAAATCTTGTATTTTGAAAGGGTTTCTGATCATTTGTATTTACTAAATACTAATTTGAGAGCTCTTAGCAAAAAGTCATATTTTCTCCCTTTTCTATAGTCTTCATGACTGAATATGAATGTTATCCTTGTTTTTTTCATGTTTTTTTTTTGTGAGACCTGTGTATTACTAAGTGAATCTTTTGAGGAGAGGAGTCTTTTACAATATTGAGTGGTTATTTGCAAGAAATTACTGTTGATTGTGAAGAATACCACTTCTGTCAAATTTGTAATTATCTCATCATGAGGATATAGGTATTGAAATTTAGTTTTGAGTTCATATTTGGAATCTACATGAAAAATAGCATGCTTTAGACACAAGAATCATAGAAAATACTTATTCCTACCTCAAGATATCTCAAACCCTAGTTTTCAACTTCTTTTTCAAGAAAATCTCAAATAATATGGTCTTTTCTTGCAATTTCTTAGATCCCAGTGGTACTAGAAGAGGCTGTGGTCTTAGTATACTTCCTGGATTGACATATTAAAGGTGTTTTTTATGCTAATCCTTTATAGTATGATGATTGCAGAGGACAAATCCAAAGTATAAAAAACACATAACAAAAATTTGCCCTACAAGTTTTGGGCAGAAGCAGTGTGTACTGTTGTTCATATACTTAATCGAGGCTTCATGAGTGCATTGCAAAACAAGACACCATTTGAAGCATACTATGGAAGAAAGCCTAATGTGCATTACTTTTGAGTATTTGGCAATGAAGCATTTGTCCACGTGCCAAAAGAAGATCGCAACAAGTTGCAATCCAAGTCTAAGAAGCACATGTTCATAGGATATAGTGAGCAATCAAAAGCGTATTGATTATATGATCTTGAAAACCACTCCATCACAATATCTAAGGATGTAATATTCAATGAATCTTCCACATACTACAACAAGGATCCAACAAATCTTAGTCCACCCATCTACACTACAAAGGGGGACTCAATATTTTCCAAATCCAACTTAGAAGCAAGTACTTCAAGTCAACCGAGAAGATCTCAAAGACTTATTGACAAGAGACAACGAGAACAAAGTCATTATGTCAATTATGCCTTGATGCATCAGATTCAACAAATCCCAAAACCTTATTACTACAAAGAAGCTCAAGGACAACCTAATGGATGCAATAGAGAAGAACACGACTTGGACTCTTGTTCCCAAACCCACAAATCATCAAGTTATAGGAGTCAAGCGGCTCTACAAGGTCAAATACAAATTAGATGGAACATTAGATAAGTATAGAGCAAGGTTGGTAGATAAGGGATACATGCAACAACATGGCATTGACTATGAAGAAACCTTTGCTCCTACTACAAGATTCACAACCATAAGAATCACCTTAGCACTAAGTGCTCACTTTAAGTGGCCCATTTACCAGTAGGACATCAAAAGTGCATTCCTCAACAGAGATCTTCAAGAAGAAGTATATGTTGAATAACCTGAAGGATTCAAGATCCAAGGAAACGAAGACCTAGTATACAAACTCCACAAAGCACTTTATGGACTCAAGCAAGCTCCCAGGGCCTCGTATGAAAATATTCAAAAGTTCTTCTAAGATAAAGGATTTCATAAAAGTAGTGCCAATGCAAAATTATACATCTATCAGAATGAGTCATTAGTGGCCATCATCATCCTCTCTATAGATGACTTGATCTTGACAGGCTCCAATGAAGAACGCATCCAATTCATCATCACACAGCTTCACGTTGAGTATTCTATGACAAATCTTGGACTACTTCACTACTTATTGGGTATGGAAGTTTGGCAAACAAAAGAAGGTATATTCCTATCACAAAAGAAGTATTGTTCTGATCATCTTTCCAAATATAACATGGACCAATGTTGCTCGGTATCTACACCACTTGATCCAAACATCAAGCTTACATTAGATGATTCATCATCACTTGTGGATGTGCATACTTATCGACAACTTGTTGGCTCATTACTCTACCTTTCCAACACTAGACCAGATATTGCCTATGCAGTTGGTATACTCAGTCAGTTTGCACATCGGCCTCATCAAACTCATTGGAATGTTGCTCAGAGACTACTTCAATACCTTGCCCTCACCCAACATCATAGTCTTTGGTATAGAGGGGGCATCAAACTTGTTGGATATTCAGATTCAGATTCGGCTAGTGATCTTGATTCTTGACCATCTACTTTTGGGTCCATATTCTTGCTTCACTTAGGACCAATCTATTGGGAAAGCCAGAAGCAGCCTACAATTGCTCTATTACCCATAGAGACTAAGTACCAAGCATCCAGCTTCGCAACATGTGAGACCATCTAGCTTTGACCTTTTTTATCTGACATTGGTGTTTTGTAGGTTACACCAACATGCATCTGCACGGAGAACCAACCAGCTTTGGCCATCGCTAAGAATCCTATGTTCCATGCTCGGATGAAGCACATCGAGATATAGTACCACTTCATCTGCGAGAAGATCATATCTCAGGAGATTACTCTAGAGCAGTGTACCTCTCAGGAGAACCTGGAGGACATGTTCACGAAGGCTCTACCTCTAGTTCTATGCCAGCGCTTGGTGACCCTCTGTAGCATTCAACCGCTTCAAAATGGAGCTACAGAGGGGGTGTTGATGACATGATTGCTCCTACATCATGTACATTATGTATCTGTATGAGTTCATCTCCATTTTTTATCTAGGAGGCAATCCATTTCTAGTTTATTTCCATTTTATATTGTATTTCCTCTATGTTTGGGTACCTTCCCATTTGCTTCTACCATTGTATTCATTCTCCTTTTAGGGGAATTATCCCACATGAGATGTACTTTGGAGAGCCCCTCCCAAGTCTATATAAGGAGGGTCTCTCCCTCCATTTGTACTTGGTTAGAAGCTTGAGGAGCCTACTCCATGCTCTTGGAAAGTTCATTTCTAATCCACATGAGTTTACCCATTTCATGGTCTACTCATTTTGTGTCTCTCACACTCTTTCTTTTGTGAGTACACTCTTCTTTTCATTTTTCTTTCTGTAGAGAGTAATCTCTCTCTCTCTCACTCTCACAAGTGAAATAAATGGAATACAATGGAAGTGGGGATATGACCAAGGAGGTTCACTTTTTGAAAAGGTGGAAATGGATGCGGGAGGTGAGTGGAGATGGTGACGGATTAGAAAAGTAAAGAAAGAATGAAGAAATTACCTAATTTCCTCTAATTCCAACATCAAATCTCTACATCTTATCATCACATGCTCATCTTCAAAGCTTGTTCCGTGTCACTCTACCACAATGATAAGTATCAACATGAGGAGAGTCACCTTATAACTCTCAAGCCGAGGAGACATGAGGGTGGTATGAAGACCATGAGCAAGTGAAAGTATAAGTGTGTGTGAGTGTGAAGCACACCAATATGCACACACACACACACATATAAGGTAAGACAAAGAGATGAACAATGGAATCTTTTCATTATGTCCTCTTCTTACAAAGTTTCATAAGAAATCCAACCTCCAAGGTGAGCTCTCTAGCTCCTTTTATAATTTTTGCCTACTTTTGGGCCTTGTTCCGATCTAATGGTTGACCAAGTTAAAACCTAGTTTCCTTAGCTGATTTTGGGGCTCAAATGAACTCTAAAAATTATGAAATTTGGTATGTAGGTACTTCTACTACTCTTCAATCTTGAGGACTCCTTTGCTTGTACAAAATGGGGCTTGGCTGATTAAAAACACTATTTACAATGGGGTGTAGTGATAAGAATCATTATTTAAAGGGACTTGTCTTCAAAAAATTGATTGGCCTAATTGCCAAATCTGTGTTGGCTTCCTTGTCAGCTCGCTCCTCCTTGGCCTTCTCTTTTCCCTTGCTCTCTTTGGCTCTATTGTCTCAGAATAGTTTGGCATGAAAGCCCACTTGGGCCACTTCCTTGGTTGCTAACAATCATCTATGAAAGTGACAAAGTAAGGAGAACCACCTTATGTCCTAATGGGCATAGGACCATAGAGATCTATATGAATGAGATCTAAAGGCTGAATTGAAAAGTCAAGGTGCATCTTATGCACATTCCTAGTTTTGTTCTCATATTGATGATGCTCACAAAAAAAAAAATAGAGAAAGATAACATACGTAAGTAGCCAAAACGAGAAATTTATTCCATTCCACCATGAAATATGTGGACAAAATGACCATTCCAAATACAAGCCATAGGCTATTCAGTAATAGCTAACAAATGTTCTTTCTCTGCTACAAATAAAGGGTAAAATGAGCCAACTTTGCTTCCTTTTGTAATAATCATATTGCCTTTTGATGTGTGGAAGGACTGAACATACAAAATCACCTTGTAACTAAGGTCATCAAGTTGACCAATTCAGATCAAGGTGCATGATAAGTGAGGTAAGAGTCTCCACATAAATGAAATACACAACCACATCTCCAATCCCAAAAAATGTTAGAGTGGTAAGAGTCACCAAGTGTCATAGTATTAAGAGACTTTTCTGCATAAGTAGAGAACCATTCTATATGTGATGTCACATGGAAAAAAGCACCAAAATCTAGCAACCACATGTGGAAAAGAGAATCCATCATAAGAGCCTCAGTAGGCATAGTACTGTCAAGTGTCAACACATCAATGTCATAAAAAATAGCATTAATTCCTTCAATCTTCATAGTCAAAGCATATGGTAAAGGTAGCTATTTAACATGTCTACCAATGTTTTGTCCTTTATCTTTAGCATTCTTTAATGCATAGAAACCTTTCTTCATGTGTCCTTCTTTATGAAAATAATGGCATTCAGTATCCCTCTTCCTTGATTAACTTCTAGTCTTATTTCATTGGCCATTCTTTTCCTTGTTCTTGGCCTTACCTTGTTGCTGATTCTTTCCTTGGTAAGAATTATGAACTTATATGCATCTCCACTTTGAGTGTCAACCATAGATTCTCTATGAATATCCTCACTCAAGAGTGCTCCACATATGGCATCATAGACCAATTTACCACTTGGTGCATTATTGGTAATCACTATGCAAAATGTATTGCATAATGATGACAAGGTGCACAACAACAAGACTACTTTCATTTCATTATCGATCTCCATTGTTTGAGCCTATAATTGGGCAAATATAGCATCAAATGCAGTTAGATGAGTAGCAACACTATTTGTGTCCTTCATGCAAAGGTCATATAACGTTCTCACTAGATGCACTTTATTTGTTGCTATTTGTTTTTCAAATGTATTGCATAACTTCTTCCAAAGCTCCTCAGCACCTTCAAATCCAGTACGGTAAACTAAACATTACCTACAAAGTGCAATGGATTAGTAGACCTAGAAATTTCATCCAACTCATCCCAATCTCATCATCCATATCAACAGGCTTCTTTGAGATTCCATTTACTGGATTCCATGGTTTCCTCTAAATCAACACATCTTGAATCTGATTCTTCCACAAAGAAACATTTCTGCCATCAAATTTTCAGATCTCAAAATGTTCTTTTCCTGACAAGTTATAGCTCCTCTTAGGAACACTCACACTAGAACTTGATCCACTAGATGTGGATAAGATTTTTAATGCCATGATGATAGAGAATTGACTAGAATGAAAATAGAGCTAGAATAGTCCAAACACCACTAAGGTTTAAAAAAGAGGATCACTATGTAGCTAAGTCATAGAGTCTTAGGGACTGGTGTCAACTGAGACTATACCTCAATCGCCCCACAATTACATATGGTGGTGGATTAATACATGTTTAATTATCAATATGTGAAATTAGACATATCAAGTGTATGAATACATGTTCACAAATGATGGCAAGTGAAGTGACAATGCTACAATGCATGTGAATAAGTTCAGCTACCTCTCCTACTCCTTAATCCTCTAGAAATACATGCCGCAATACTTGAACAGTAGTAGGTAAAAATTTGGACTTTTCTCTTAGCTCCAAACTTTGAATATGGTCAATAGTAGGTTCCTTTTGAAGCTCTCAATGAGACACATCTAATGAGCTATTTCTATTGAAATCTGAAAACCCTAGTTCAAGTTAAGGTCAAAATAGTGATTGGTGAGAAACACTACTTCAGCTCCAAGATTCAACAAGCTTCACACATGCATTACAATCATGAAAAAAAGAGGGGATGGGGTAGAAAACACTTCTAAACACACATTTCAAGCATGAAACACACACTCAAGCTCTTCGAGAAGAAGATACGCAATAGAGAAGAGGCAAATTCAAAACTTTTTCTTAATTACTCACAATGGCAAAAAAGTTCTTACAAAGAGTCATCAAGTGACTTATATACATGTGCCTTAGAAATGGTCCTTTCACCCAAGAGACCATCACTTTTATTGAAAACATTAAATTTCTATTATGTTACAAGGATTATTTTACATCCTTTGGGATTTATGCATCTAGAGGACTCCTCTAGTGCATTTACATGGCTCATGATGTCTTTCATAGAAATTTGAAGAAGAAAAATTATGCCTAACTTTGAAAAACTTTTGGGCCTGCTTTTCTTTGCTTCTTTCCTTTGCAACACTCTCCTCCTCTTTGTCTTTGTCATCCCTTCATAGGCTTTGTTTCTTGTCTTGTCAGATATAGTTCCTCATTGTTTTGATGGCATATTTGTAGTGGTCCACCACTAGCACCTATGGATGCCTTAACATTTCAAAGGTAGTGTATACTTTTTATAATTATTGTTCAATTGTGAAGGAACTCATCATAACTTAAGGTGCTCCACATTGTCTTTAGCTTGTTCATTTCTTTCCATTGCATGTACCCAACGGTTGAGGAAGCCTAAAGGACTTTGAGACAATTCTTTACCTTATTCGACCCTATGCCCAGTGCTTCCACCGTCCACTTGATATTACTCATATTGATACATGAGGGTTTCTGTATTGATTTGGGTTGCTATGCACGCACCCATTGGTAAGCATTGCATTTCTTTTTTTCTGGGTGATGCTTCAAGGGTCCTATTGTAATTCTTTTTTTACATCCTTCGGGACCTCCTTCTTTCATGTTGCATCTTGATGCATGCCCTTGCGAGGCTTTGGGTAGAGGTGAGTCTCTTATTGAATTGTTTTCCATTTTGATTTTCTAGATTCACCCTCCACATGACCTAAGTTTTAGAGTCTTAGGGACTTGTGTCAACTGAGACTATACCTCAATCACATCACAAGTACATATAGTGGTGGATTAAGACAAGTTTAATTATCAATCCATGAAATTAGACATATCAAATGTATGAAGACGTGTGCATACATGATGGCAAGTGAAGTGACAATGCTACAATGCATGTGACTAAGTTCAACTACCTCTCCTACTCCATAATCCTCTGGAAATACATGCCGTGATACTTGTAACAATAGTAGGCACAAATTCATACTTTTCTCTCAGCTTTGAACTTTGAATATGAGATAGACATATAGATAGATAGATAGATAGATAGATAGATAGATAGATAGATAGATAGATAGATAGATAGATAGATAGATAGATAGATAGATAGATAGATAGATAGATAGATAGATAGATAGATAGATAGATAGATAGATAGATAGATAGATAGATAGATAGATAGATAGATAGATAGATAGATAGATAGATAGATAGATAGATAGATAGATAGATAGATAGATAGATAGATAGACAGATAGATAGATAGATAGATAGATAGATAGATAGATAGACAGATAGATAGATAGATAGATAGATAGATAGATAGATAGATAGACAGACAGACAGATAGATAGATAGATAGATAGATAGATAGATAGATAGATAGATAGATAGATAGATAGATAGATAGATAGATAGATAGATAGATAGACATATAGATAGATAGAGAGATAGATAGATAGATAGATAGATAGATAGATAGATAGATAGATAGATAGATAGATAGATAGATAGATAGATAGATAGATAGATAGATAGATAGATAGATAGATAGATAGATAGATAGATAGATAGATAGATAGACAGATAGACAGATAGACAGATAGACAGATAGATAGATAGATAGGTAGATAGATAGATAGATAGATAGATAGATAGATAGATAGATAGATAGATAGATAGATAGATAGATAGATAGATAAACAAATGCGTAGATGGACAAATAGATAGATAGATAGATAGATGCATAGATAGAAAAATAGATAGATAGATAGATAGATAGATAGATAGATAGATAGATAGATAGATAGATAGATAGATAGATAGATAGATAGATAGATAGATAGATAGATAGATAGATAGATAGATAGATAGATAGATCGATAGATCGATAGATAATAGATAGATAGATCGATAGATAGATAGATAGATAGATAGATAGATAGATAGATAGATAGATAGATAGATAGATAGATAGATAGATAGATAGATAGATAGATAGATAGATAGATAGATAGATAGATAGATAGATAGATAGATAGATAGATAGATAGATAGATAGATAGATAGATAGATAGATAGATAGATAGATAGATCGATAGATAGATAGATCGATAGATGGATAGATCGATAGATAGATAGATAGATAGATAGATCGATAGATAGATAGATAGATAGATAGATAGATAGATAGATAGATAGATAGATAGATAGATAGATAGATAGATAGATAGATAGATAGATAGATAGATAGATAGATAGATAGATAGATAGATAGATAGATAGATAGATAGATAGATAGATAGATAGATAGATAGATAGATAGATAGATAGATAGATAGATAGATAGATAGATAGATAGATAGATAGATAGATAGATACATAGAAGTGGGGCAAGGGGGCATCTTGTCTAATCAACCTTTTTAATTTGATTGCACATGAGATTTGGCCGTTTATTTTAATATGTAAGAACAATAACAACACAGCGGAATAGACCAGCAGACATAGTTGAGAGAAAAATGCACACAAAGATAGATGCAGAGTGAGAGATAGAGAACTCAATTCTCAGATTGCTGAGTGTAATGCAGTTAAAACGATGGTGTTGTCCACCCATGCACTCCCAATGTGGAGCTTAGATGGCAATCTAGATAGAGACTATATGAAGGGCTTACTAGTGTGCAATGCTATGTAAAGCTCAACCTGGGTTGTGCTTATATAGCTTTTACAAAGCAGTTTGGTATAGATAAATGTAGTCACGAGGTACAAAATAGTCAGTACAATATACAATCCAACAATATCTCCACAACCAGAAGTCCTACGGTCTTGGCCCTATGGGCTAGGCGGATAGGCCCCCCGGACCCCGCAGAAGGAGGCACGCCCCCCTCTACACTCCCTCCATTAAGGTTCTATGGGCAAATCATGGGATGCCACAGGGCCTTTATTTTCACCTTAAAAAATGGCAACCCAATGGCCTTAAAGTGTATGCCCTACCTAACCTAATGGCTAGGCTCACAAAGATCATTTATAACCATCAAGGGTCACACATAGACCTCATCTAACTTGGAAGTTAGGGTTCTACAAATGTCCGGGATCTCATAATGGCTTCTCCTCATAATGGGGGCCTTATAGCTTAGAGACACATGGATCATTTGTGGTCACATGATGGTGGAGTATTGAGCATATCTAACACCCCCTCAATGTCCACCCTATAGTGAACTACCTCCTTGGTCCAATCCCAAGCTTTGGAAAGTGTCAAAGAAGTTGCTCTCTCCCAAGAGCCTTGGTGAAGATGTCTGCTCCATTTTCTTCAGTAGGGCAATAGCTTATGTCCATGACCCCATCCTCAATCAACTCACACACATAGTGATATTGAATTTCTATGTGCTTCATACGTGTATGGAAAATAATTTTTTTGGTGATGGCCATTCAAATTTGGTTGCCACACTTCAACTTTGTAGCCTTCTGTCCTTGTATTCCTATATGCCATAGGATCCTCCTCAACCATACTACTTCACATGATGCAACACATGCAGTGCTGTATTCAACTTCAATAGAAGATAATGCTACAGTCGATTGTTTCTTGCTAATCCAAGAGCAAATCCCTGATCCTAAAGAAAAGCAATATCTAGAAATTGATTTTTTGTTATCAATATCTCCTACCCAATCTGAGTCATAGTATCCGACCAAAGATTATCCTTCTTCATAAAGAATACCATAATCAATGGTTCTTTTTACATACCTGAGTATCCACATGCTTGCCTTCCAATGAGTTTGGCAAGGCTTATTAGAGAACTTGCTTACTACTCCAACAACATAAGAGATGTATGGTCTGCTATTGCACAAGTAGATGAGACTTCCAACTATTTTCCTGTATCCTCCAATATCCACTGGAGATGAAGTATCTTCAATAGATAATTTTGTGTTGACCTCCATAGATGTAGAAATTTCCTTGCAATGATCCATGTTGAATGCCTTCAATATATGTCTTGCATACTTTTGTTGAGAGATGAAAATCTTCCCTAGTTCCTGCCAAACTTCAAGACCTAAGCAATAATGCATTAAGCCCAAGTCGATCATTTCAAATTTTGAACTCAAGGCATCTTTTGTTTATTGAAGAAGAGCATCATCATTTACTACAATCACAAGGTCATCTACATAGAGTACAAGCACAATTGTCTTCCCTTCTCTCTTTAGAACATACAAGTTAGCATCTGAAGCACATCTTTTGAAACCTATATCCAAGAGATACTCATCTATCTGTTGGTACCATGCTCTAGGGGCTTGTTTTAGCCCATATAATGCCTTCTTCAGCTTACATACCTTGTTCTCCAAATGGGGAGCCTCAAATCCTAGTGGCTGAGACACATATATCTCCTCCGCTTACTCTTGCACAAATCTTCAAACTCTGTTGATGTGAACTCACCACTGCTATCTGTCCTAAATTTCTTCATCTTCTTCCCTACTTCAGTTTCAACAAGCTAAAGCCATTCTTTAAAGTTACCAAAAGCTTGAGCCTTATTGCAAAGGAAGCACAACCACATCTTCCTTCTATAGTCATCGATAAGTAACATGAAGTAGGAAGATCTGCCCAAGGCCTATGTACGCATTTTTCTGCACAAGTCAGCATGCACCAACTCTAGAGGATAGCTTACCCTGTTCTTGCTTTCTTGTGGAAACAAATTCTTCTGTTGCTTGCCCATCATGCAAGCTTCACATGATTCCTTCATTTCTGTAATCGATGGTAGGTGAGCAACCATACCCCTGCAATGCATCTCCTTTAGTACAGGATATCCAATGTGGCCGAATCTCTCATGCCATAGCTTACTTGTGCCCATGTTTGTAGTGGCTATAAGAGCACACAACTCATACAAGTTGTTCCTACTTATGCTAGTCCCAAAAATGTTGTTGTTATCATCCATAATCTTAGCTCGTCTTACTCAAAGATACTTGATGACCTTGATCAGTTATAGAAGCTACTGAAAGTAGATTTCATTTTATTTGTGGAACATACATCACATTTGAAATCTTTCTGATATCACCATTAGAGTTAATGAAAAAAACCCTACCTTCACCCTCTATAGGACATCTTGCATTGTTCCCTACCTTTATTATGATGGGTTCTTTTAGAGGCTGTAAGGAACTGTAAAGCTCCTTTTTGCTATCCAACACCCATGAGTCATCTGTTCTTGAATCTTGAGTCGAGGAGCACACCTCCTCTATCATAACAAATAACTCAAACTCTATTTCTGTTGTGTTGGCAGACTCCTTTCCCTTGCCACATTTTGAAGAGCCACTCTTCTCTTCTACGTTCTTGATGCGATAGTCTTGGATTCAGTGTCCTTTCTTCTTGCAGTGGAAACACTCTCCCTTGAACTTCTTTTTGTCGTTCTTCTTTTTGTCGTTCTTCTTTTTGTCTCCCTCTTTTGAGGAGTTTGCTTTGCCTCCTTTGGCATTTTCTGTGAATGCAACATCTCCTTTGCTGCCACCACTCCTTGCCTTGAGCCACAACTCCTCCTCCATGATTAAGGCACTAAATTCTTCAAAAGTTAGTGGTTGAGGTCTGATTTGAGTATTAAAAGCAGTTACCAAACCATCAAACGTAGGTGGACAGATTCGAAGAAAATGTCGAGCTAGCTGCTCACTTGACTTTTGAACACCTCATTCTTTATGTGAGTGATGAACACCTCTGCAGTCTCCCCATCAACAAACATTTTTGTTGCTAGCGGATTCTCCAAGTTTTGAATCCGTCTCTGATTACAAGTTTCATATTGATTTCTCAATATGTTCCATGCTTCACATGCCTTGGTAGTATGTTGAATGAGAGTCAGAACACTATCAGAAGTACATGTAACTAGAGCACAGAGTGCATCCACATTTCTACATTTCCAAGCACGTAGAAGACCAACATCAAGAGGAATCATTCGACCAAGATTATTTGGATCAAGTCTTTCTTGGGGCTCATGATCAGTCCCAAGAACAAACTCCAAAAGCTCATATGAATCAAGGATAGAAGTGATCTTAAACTTCCACAAGGTGTAATTTGTACCATCAAGTTTACCTTCTATAAAGGTTGGTGGTCATATCCACAACATTGGGATGATCGGCATCATTGCTGCTTCTACTTGTGTGCCACCTACTCCTATTGATGAACCACCTTGATTCCTAGTCATAGATGATGATGCATCGCTTCACATCTTCTCTCTTTTGTCATTGAGACCTCTATATTTTTGCTTTTGCACCACTCCCAGACTCGTTTCTAATACCATGTAAGAAAAATAACAGCATAGTGGAATAAACCAATAGACAAAGTTGAGAGAAAAATGCAGCAAATTCTCAAATTGCCAAGTGTAATGCAGTTACAACGATGGTGCTGTCCACCCGTGCACTCCCAATGTGGAGCTTAGATGGAAATCTAGATAGAATCTAGATGAAGGGCTTACTATTGTGCAATGCTATGTAAAGCTCGAATTGGGTCGTGCTTATATAGCTTTTACAAGGCAGTTTGATATAGATAAACATAGTGGGGAGATACAAAATAGTCGTTAAAATATACAATTTGACAATATCTCCACAACCAGAAGTCCTACTGTCTCGGCCCTATGGCCCGGGGGATAGGCCCCTCGGACCCTGCAGAAGGGGGCCAGCCCCCATCTGCACTCCCCCCATTAAGGTTCTATGGGGAAATCGTGCAATACCACAGGGCCTTTATTTTCATGTTAAATGGAAACCCAATGGCCTGGAAGTTTATGCCCTACCTAACCCAATGGCTAGGCTCACAAAGATCATCTATAACCATCAACATTCACACATAGACCTCATCTAAATTGGAAGTTAGGGTTCCACAAATGTCCAAGCTCTCATAATGGCTTCTCCTCATAATGGGGGCCTTACAACTTAGAGCAGCACAGATTATTTGTGGTCACATGAGGGTGGAGTATTGAGCATATCTAACATAATACATACAAAGGTTTCTTCTAAAAGCCTAGAGATTATCTTGATAAATCTAAGCCTACATCCCATATCCTTCAAGAACTGTAGAATAATGTACAACTTCAAGTGATTGTAGGCCTTGTCAAAATCAATCTTGATGAAAAGAACATCTAGGGATAACTAGCTAGCTCGTTTTGAAACTCTCAATGAGACGCATATACCGAGGGTATTTTTAGTAAAATCTGACAAACATGCTTCAGGGTATAGGAAAAATAGTGATTGGTGGGAAACATTACTTCAACTCCAAGACTCACCAAGCTTCACATATGCATTACAATCATGAAAACAAGAGGGGATGGGGTATACAACACTTCTAAACACACATTTCAAGCATGAAACACACACTCAAGCTTTTGGAGAAGAAGATACTTAGTAGAGAAGAGGCAAATTCAAAAATTTTGCTTGATTACTCACAATGGCAAAAAAGTTATTACAAAGAGTCATCAAGTGACTTATATACATGTGCCCTAAAAATGGTCCTTTCACATAGGAGACCGACACTTTTATTGAAAACACTAAATACCTATTATGTTACAAGGATTATGTTACAATCTTTGGGATTTATGCATCTAGAGAACTCATCTAGTGCATTTACATGGCTCATGATGTCTTTCATAAAAATTTGAAGAAGAAAAATTATGCTGAACTTTGAAAAATTTTGGGCCTCCTTTTCTTTGCTTCTTTCCTCTACAACACTCTCCCCCTCTTTTTTTTGTCACCCCTTGATAGGTTTTGCTTCTTATCTTGTCAGATCTAGTTCCTCATTGTTTTGATGGCATATTTGTGGTGGTCCACTGCATGCACCTGTGGATGCCTTAACGGTTCAGAGGCGGTGTATAATATTTTTAATTATTGCGCAGCAGTCAAGGAACGAATCATAACTCGAGGCACTATGCATTGTCTTTAGCTTGTTAATTTCTTTCACTGCATGGACCTAGCAGTCAAGGAAGCCTTCAGGACTTTGAGACAATTTCTTACCTATCCAACCCTAAATCTAATGCTTCCATCATCCCCTTGACATTCCTTAGTTTCATGCATCAGGGTTGCTATATTGATTTGGGTTTCCATGCAAACACCTGTAGGTAAGCATTGCATTTCTTTTTGTCTGGATGATGCTTCAAAGGTTCTGTTATAATTCGTTTTTTACATCCTTTAGGACCTCCTTCTTTTGCATTGTAGTCTAATGCATGCCCCTATAGGGATTTGGGCAAAGATGAGTCTTTTATTGAACAATTTTACATTTTTATTTTCCTCTTCTTCATCTTTTGCTAGATTTACCCTCCACATGACCTAAGTCGTAGAGTCTTAGGGACTTCTGTCAACTAAGACTATACCTCAATCCCCCCACAAGTACATATAGTGGTGGATTAATATGCATTTAATTGTCAATCCGTGAAATTTGACATATCAAGTGTATGAAGACATGTGCACACGTGATGGCAAGTGAAGTGACAATGCTACAATGCATGTGACTAAGTCAGCTACCTCTTCTACTCCTTAATCCTCTAGAAATACATGTTGTGATACTTGTAACAGTAGTAGGCACACATTCGGAATTTTCTCTTAGCTCCAATCTCCCAATATAGTGAATAACGGGTTGGTTTTGAATCTCTTAACAAGATGCATCTATTCACGGTTGAATCTGATGAACATGCTTCAAGTCATGGGCAAAATACTAATTAGTGGGAAACACTACTTCATCTCCAAGACTCACCAAGCTTCATATATGCATCACAGTCATGAAAACAAGAGGGGATGTGGCAAATTCAAAAATTCTACTTGATTATTCACAATGGCAAAAAAATTCTTACAAAGAGACATCAAGTGACTTATATATGTGTGCCCTAAAAATGGTCCTTTCACACAAGAGACTGGCACTTTTATTGAAAAAATTGAATTCCTATTATATTACAAGGATTATGCTACAATCTTTAGGATTTATGCATCTATAGGACTCCTCTAGTGCATTTACATGGCTCATGATGTCTTTCACAGAAATTTGAAGAAGAAAAGTTGTGCCTAACTTTGAAAACTTTTGGGGCTTGCTTTTATTTGCTTCTTTCCTCTACAACATTCTCCCCCTCTTTGTCTCGATCGTCCCTTGACAAGCTTTGCTTCTTTTCTTGTTAGATCTAGCTCCTCATTGTTTTGATGGCATATTTGTAGTGGTCCATCGCTAGCACCTATGGATGCCTTAATGGTTCAGAGGCAATGTATACTCTTTTTAATTATTGTCTAGTGGTCAATCCCTCCTCTTGAACTCTATCATCCCTGACAGGCCTTGAATGTCAACGTGAGTAGGTCTGAATGGCAATTTGCTCTCTTTCGTTTGCGGATTAGCTTCACATACTCCTTCCATTGGGTTGATTTAACACCATCGTTTGGTGCATGTCTATGATCGACAAAGAAACTCAACTTGTATGCCACCAATCGAGCATTTACATTGGATGATATTTTCAAAAAGATTTCTGAGTCCATCTCAAAAAAGCTTGTAAAGGATGCTTCTTGAAAGTTTGAATCTAAGGGCTTGGTAGAAACATTAATCTCGAATAGATAGCCATTATTGTAAGGTGACTAGGCATGATAGAAAGATAAAAAATCAGAGCCTTTGTGTCCTGTTTAATGTCGTTGAAATTCAAAAATGTATATTGAGCATGTTTGAACTCACACATGGCTACTAAGGAGAATGATTTATGTCCTCCTTCTCCACCTATCAATAACTTGCATGTGCATATGGGAGAGGAGGCATCAAGTGCTAATCGAGATACATGAACTATTGCAAAAATGAGCCGAAATGAGCAAGCCCTATTGGTGTCCCAACTTAATGATTAATATGAAGATAAATTCCTCAAAGTCATGAAAGAAGCAAAGATTAAGAGCAAACATTTAGAACAACTTATCAGGCCATTCAACGTACCATATAGATTGCTCAAAGAAGAAACCAGGCATTACATCAAACGAATGACATAGAAAGAACCTGATAAACAACTAAACTTTAAAGGGGACACTTTCTCATATAGCAAGAAGAATTCGATAAGGTTGATCCAATCTAGAGATGCAAGTTTTTGGAAAAAAATCCCACTCTACGAGTGCTTTGGGAAGATGCACCATATTTACTATAGGTAAATCCATCTTTTTTCCTGGTGCCATGTAGGAGATCATGGACACAATTTTGGGAAGCATAACATCAGGGAACAATCAATAATCAATGGCTTAATTGTCCTCTATTACCAAGTCCAATCAAAGATTACATAGTGCACATAATAGAATTTTGACCTTCACAATATGCAAAGGTTCCAGATCTAACAATCAAAATTACAATAAAGTGTTGAGTATGCTGTTAACTTCCATGCTATTGCAATTGAGCCTGTAGGCTTTTGATGAGTGCATCCTTTTTTGTTATTTCTTTGTTAGCTGTTGTAAGTGCTTTAGTACTTTACAGGAGGTGTTCACCAAGTATGGCTAATTGATCAATGTCCTCTATGTATTGTTTTACAATCTTGGGCTCTGTTGCCTTCCATTTATTGCATAATTCATTGGTATCATGCATGTATTTTCTTTCCCATTGTTTGCGTAAATCTTGCTCTTGTTTGAGTTGTTCAACATACCTTGCTAGTTCTGCCTCTAGCTCCACTGTATCTCTTTGGTTATCTTATGGTACCTCTATAGGTTGATTTAGTAGAATGGAATTCATTAATTCTTTATTTCTATTTCTTAGTGTGTTTTCCCCATGCATCTATATCTTTATTTGTGCTTCTAAAAGTTTGCCTCTATTTAGCATGCGTAGCTTTTTGGCTTTGCTTGTTTCATATTTGTTTGTAAGCTCCTTGAGATTTGTATGCAGCTTGCCATTACATCTTTTCATATTTTCCGCTAAGAGTTGTGTGCCACTTGCCATTACATCTTTTACTTACTCTTATTTTTTGGTGACGAGTTGCTAAGATTGTAGGAGTTGAGCAGATAGTTCTTCGCTTAACAGTTTGAATCTGTCTTGTTCGACCTGTACTTGGTCATAAATCTTTGTCGAATTCCATTAAGTGTTGTTGCATGTCCATGGTCCTTTGTATCATTCACTACTATTTTGAGTTGTGCCACATTCACATTCAACCCTGTTTTAGGTATGATTGGTTCTTCACTTGTTTGCACATCCTTTCCTTTTTCAATGTGCATTGTCTCATTAAATGGTTGTTTGATTTGTAGCTAAATCTGATGTCCTTCTTCTTTGGCTGTGGTAGAATTTGTAGTGCTCCCTTGAAAGGTTACATCCATAGGTGATGGCTCTACCACCACTTGAATGGGCAGAAACCATTCTTGCTCAATGATTTCTTCTGCTCTATGCTCTTCCCTTGGGGCGTTTTATTCTAGGTTGACTTTCAAGAGTAGCTTTCGTGAATTGGAGCTTTGTCGTATCATTTATTTTGACCGTGTGTGTTCCCTCTTTTCGTTGTTCCTCCTTTCATTCATGCTCTAACTTAGTATATTGTTCTTGATTTGTCTTTGGCTCTCCACTTCATGTTGGTCCATTACTTGATTTAGTTCTTCCCATCCGCCTTCGTCATTCAATTCAATGTGGATATCCATGTTCATAGTTGATTGGTCATTGCCTTCTCGGGATTCGGATGATGAGCTTGAATTAATTTTTGGTTCAAATATCAAGCCTACACATTTGGCTAAAGTTTATGTATAGTTGAAACTCCATGTGAACCATTGCTATGAAGACTTTAGTTCTTTACCATTTGTAAAAATCTATTTGACTTGGAGGAATAATTGTAACCACCTCTAAACTCGTGGAGTTTTGTTAGATGAAAAGCCACGAATTTATTTGAGAGAATATCTCCTAGATTAGAGGACCACTTTTAGTGAGATCCAATGAATAGTTCAAATTCAAAATTCAAATGACTCATCTATAAAAGATGATTGAAAAAACCTCGCGGTAGAGATCACTTGAATCCCGGCTTCTTGTTGATTACATTGTAAGAGAGTGAGGCTCACTTCATAGCCTACAATACTCATTATCATTAGGCATTGATTATCATGCCAATGATCTTGTACAACATTGTCTTCTAGTACAATAGATCAATACTTTCCATCTATGGTCTCTCTGTCATAGTTACTCAGAATAGTCATTTTGTACTACTCATATCTCAGTCATTTCTTCACCATTTTCAAAGTTCTATAGCTTGTTGGAATTAGCTCTAAGTCTTCTACATGGTCATAAATTTTTAAAATCATCCATTTAGTAGATTTGGTGAAAAGCACGTCGAAGTACCTACTAGTCAAACTCTATAGAGGTCCGAAAAAATCGAGGGTAATGATTTGATTGCTAAATTGATCGCTCTGTGTATAGTGCATGGTGTTAAATGATTCCACTTGGAATGATTAGCTCATTAAGCTAGTTTGATATATACAAAAGGAATTTTTCTAATTCCTAATGTACTGGAAGCACTAAGGTTAACAAGTAGTAGGTGTGTTTTTTAACAAAAATAGAAGGTTTTCAATCATCCTTCAACTTGGAAGTAGTCTGTTTTGATTCAATCATTTCTCATATCATTTCCAAAGTACATAGGCACTTGTTAAGTGTCATTGGAAAGCTAAGAAGGCCTAAAAATTAACTCTGAAGCAAGAAGGGGCTAGTACAAAGCAGGGATTGGCAGTACCTACTCATTTCTTGGAGTGTCCATCCATCTTTCCCAACAGTGGTATGACAACAAAGCTAAGGTAAAATGGGAGATTGGTTTCTTTCTTGCATTGATAAATTGGACAGGAACAACTATCAAGCATGATCCTTGAGAATGAAGACATACTTGAAAGGAAGGAGCCTCTATGGATACATCTCAGGAGATGAGAAGATGCCCATATTCAGAAGCAAAGGACAACCTATAAGACAGGAGCATGAAAGACTCAATACATGGTGTGCCAAGGATGCATTAGCAAGGTCATACTTACTTAACTCAATCTTTGATTTTCTTCTTCCACACATTAGGAACTGTAAGACATCCCAAGTGACTTGGGAAACATTTTCATCATATTTCTCTTCCAACACAGGGGCTAGGAAGAACCAATTGTGGATTGAGTTTACCACTCAACAAAAGCAACCTAAGCAAGGCATCTCAGAGTATGTGACCAAAGTCAAGGATGTAGGAGATCAATTGGCAAGCATAGAAGAAGAAATTGAAGAGGAGCAGATTGTAAGACAGGTAATCAATGGCATTAAAGCAGATGACAAATGGGAGAGCTTCACAACTGCCATGGACTTGTACATGGACATGCAGATTCCAGATCTTACCACACTCATGGGAAACTATTTACCCATGAAGCCAAGCACAACAAGAATGGAGATTCATCAAGAGGTAAGAGCTCTTCTGCCCTATACACTGGTAAAAGTAAGTCCAAAGAGAAAGGGAAGAACAAGAATATTGAGGATGAAGGAGCTACCTCCCAAGCCAACTATGCCGAGCTACCCCAAGCCAACTATGCCGGGAGAGGTAGAACCTCAAGAGGAAGGGGTAGAGGAGGTAAGCAAGGTAGGGGGAGACCTTATAACTCCTCACCATGTAATATTTGTGGATTGTCAAATCATACTATAGATGAGTGTTACCGGAACTTCAAGAATCAAAGAGGTAGAGGATTTTAAAGAGATGGATATACGCAATCAAGAGGAAGATTCAACCACCATCAAGGCTACAGCAACAATTACAACAACAACTACAATAACAACTACCAAGGAGGCTACAAATCAAGGAAACACTACAACAACTATATAGAGAAGCAAGAGGATTCTCTTTTGATTATGAATATGACTTCAAAACTAGGTATAAGTGATGAACATCTCTTCTACATTGACTCAGGATGCTCAAACCATGTGGCAGGCAATGTAGCTCTTCTCTTTGACCTTGAGGAACCAAGGGGTAAGCATCAGGTACAAACAAGTGATGACACCAAGCACTCAGTGATTAAAGTAGGAAATGTCAAGACCTCTACTGGAAATAGAAATCTCTTGAGCAGGGTTCTATATGTACCTACAATTACCAAGAATTTGATGAGTGTTGGACAGATTGTGGAAAAGGGATTACAGGTCAGATTCAACCAATATGGAGCATTTGTGGAGGATCCCCAACATGGATTCAAGAGAATTTCCAAAAGAGAAAAGAAAGGTAGATTATTCACTTTTGAACTTGAAGATACAAGGAATATTGCACTTTATAGTTACAAAGACCAAACAGTATCAGAGCTTGAAATTTGGCATAAGAGATTAGGGCATGTTGGTGAAAGAACCTTAAAGCAAATATGTAGAGATCAATGTGTGCTTGGGATACCTAATGTATCCAAACAACACATGATCTATAAATGTGGTGCTTGTCAGTTTGGAAAATCTCACAGGTTACCCTTCTCAAGGAAAGGCTACATGCATGAGGACTACCTAGAGCTTTTCCATACAAATGTATGGGGACCAAGTAAGGATCCCTCAATTTCTGGATCAAGGTATTATGTATGCTTCATTGATGATTTCAGTATCTGGACTATCTTGTATTTTATGAAGCACAAAGATGAAGTATTCAATTGCTTTAAAAAGTATCTTGCACTTGTTGAGAACCAAACAGGGAGAAGCCTTAAGATTCTAAGGTCAGATGGAGGAGGTGAGTACTTCTCAAATGAGTTTGATGTATTCTTGCAGACAAACTATTTGAAGCACATAAACACTTCAGACTTTGCTTTCAATGGATATACCCATGCATGCCTGTAAAAGTCATTAATGAAAGTCACAAATTAAAGATAGTTTTCAAAAGAGGATGTCTACATAGGACGACAAACAGCACTATGAATAAGCTGCAATTTCTAACTAGCTCAAACTGAACCATCTTTTGGAAAGGAGGAATGCTGCATTTTTCTCAAAATATATCCTTCACAAACCTGTTTACTGGGTGCCTCAAGTTTGGGAAAAGAGGACACCATTTCCTATTTTTGCAGGCATAGCAAACTAACAAAATTGAGATGACCAAAGTGTGCATGTCAAAGCTTTGCATCTGACATAACTTGAGAATCATATACTGCACATGCTGAATCATTCACAGATTTCTCATAATCTATGAGCTTATATAGCCCATGACATAAAATGCCAGAAGCAATAATCATGTCACCATTTGATAGATCATGAACTATACATCTATCACCAACAAATTTCACAAACAAGCCAATCTTGGCTAATGCAAAAACTGGTAACAAATTCTTCTTGATCCCTGGCACAAATAAAGCATCTGACAATGTAAAAGAACTACCATCCATAGTAGTCATAATGCTCTGACCAATTCCCATGGCTAGATAAGAGGAATTGTTGGCACATGTGACAGTATTCCCTATAGGGACAGACTCGCGTGAAGTGAAGAAACTACACTATGAGGTTATATGTTTGGTTGCCCCATTACCAAAGTACCAAACATCTGAGTCTACTATAGACATACACTATTTAGGAGAAGATGGGTCAAAACTACAAACAGTGGTAAACGCCCATTCCTCATTCCACACAAGATTAGCAGACTCTATTTTTGGTGTAGATGCCTCTGCAACAACCATTCCAGCCTCTTTTGCAGCTAGTTTTGGATAGTTTTTTATGACATGATTGTATCATTTATAGTACTTACAAAAGAATTTTTATTTTTTTATTTCTTATCATCTTTGTCTTCCTTCTTCAAATGTGTAGCATTTGCAGATTTTTGCTTACTAATAGATGAGCTCCATTTACCTTTGCCCTTCTGACTAGCCAAGAAATCTTGATCTGCAACACACATAATGGACTTGTTCTACCTTGATTGATCTTCCTGCAACAAAACAGAGACTAGCTCCTCAAATGATAAGGCATTTGGATTGTCGTTCATCACCAAATGAAGAGTAGAAGCAAAACTCTGATATGAATCAAGAAGACCATTCAGAACGGTCTACACAAGTGAGCTATATGGTATAACTTCATCAACAAAAATCAAATGTTCCTTCAAGTCTTTGATCTTTGTCATAGAATCACCTTCATTCATGTGCTCACTCTTCAACTATTTTCAGAGGTAAGCAACAAAAGCCTCATTCCTTGCCTAGTACAATGTGGTAAGTCTATCCAAGCATCCTTAGCTATTCTACAAGAGTGAATGTGATTAATAATGGCACGTTTGATAGGCAAGGCTATCAATGCATGTGCCTGAGCATCTCTGCCATCCCAAAAAATTTTCTCTACAGTTGGTACAACAGGAACTGCAACACGAATAGGAATCTGCAGCATATCACCATCTTCAATGCCATCTGCATTAGCGTCAGTACCTATATTTATAGGTTTAATAAGACATTTTTCAACACCCTGCACAATACTCCACAGTCCTTTTACAACCAATACATGACGCATCATATAAGCCCACAATGGGTAATTCATACCATTCAACTTATCCTCAATATCCAACATACAAAATACATCACTGCTTTCAGCCACGGCCACTGACTAAAATACCCTAATGCATAAAATTGATTGTATCTCAAAAAGTTGAAGAGAACTACCCTGTCGAGTTTTGCTAAACATGTAGCATACTTTGAGATGCTTATATTGTCAAACCAAAACCTATATGTATCTTTGGCACAAAAAGATGGAATAGCCCGCATAAGTGTCGTGATAGTGCGTTTGGAGGCCAAAACAATCTTAGATCATAATTTTGGCACCAGACAACAAAGCTGTTTTGATCTCTTAATCACCTTGAGTATGCATACCAAATTTCATGTGATTCTGAAACTATGATTAGAGAGGTGTTGATGATGCCCTAGATGAAGCGCTGCCCTGCTCTAATACAATTGTTGGAGGTAGACATCTGCGGAAGCATGCAAACAACACAAGGAAGAAGAAGAATCTTGGAGCACATCACACAATACAGAATGTATTACCACTAGAATATACAAAGATATATAACCCATTAGAGCTATAGGCATATATACAAGCTGGGGGAAAAAACCTCCTAAAGAGGGAAAAAAGTGCCCCGATAGTCCTAGTGTGTTCATACACATCACTACCTAAATATATCAACAATAATTCATATATGGTAAGATAGTAACCACATACATGGTTCCTTGTTTATCCATATATGAATCTTCTTTGAATTTGACCACTAGGTGTTCCAGTCTGAAGGGTTGATCAGGTTTTTGAGTTGGAGCACTGATCTTCTCAAAGCATTCTCATAGATGCAAGAACGTAATTGGTTGGCTCAAATGTATTCCAATTGAGTCTTATAGGGACCTTCTTGTGTTTGTAAATAGGTGTTGGCAGTAGTCAAGGAAGTGAAGGAGTCACAAGACAAGGAAGCCTACGTAGGGAGTCGGAGCGAAGAGAAAGCACAAGCAGACACAGTAGTCAAAGAAGATCTGGCAAGTAGGCCATTTAAATTTTTCAGGCATCAAAGAGTTGGGCACACAAGAAGAAGAAACAAGTAGGGAGCTCTAGGAAATGTATGTTAAAATGTTAGAAGAAATCCCTACAAAAATAGTGATTTTCATCACTAAAAACCATTGTAAATACCATTTCATATTTTTGTAGCTCCATTTTGTGCAAGCCAAGGAGTCCTTGAGCTTGAGGAGCTTTAGAGGTACCTACCTATCAGTTTTCACATTTTTTAGACTCCGTTTGAACCTCCAAATAGGGTAAAGAACCTAATTTTTAACTAGGCCGGACACTAGGTCTCGACAAGGCCAAAACCTAGTCAAAAACTATAAATAGAGCTAGAGAGCTCATTTTTGAGGTTAGCTTGTAATTGAATTGAACTTGTATGAGCTTTTTGAAAGTAATCTAAAGAACTCCATTGCTTCTAACTCTTTGTCTTGCCTTGTGTGCACGTGTGTGTGTGTATGTGTGTGCATGTTAGTGTGCTTTGCACTCACGCACTTGTGCCTTCACTTGCTCGAGGTCATCATACCATCCTCACGTCTTCCCGGATTGACATTAAAGGAGGTGCTACTCATCACTGAGCTACACCAAATTTTGGCGCCGTTGCCGGGGATCAAGCTTTGAGGACGAGCGTGTGATGGTAAGATGTAGAGTTGACGCGTTGGAGTTATAGGTATTTTCTTCACCTTTTTCCTATTTTCTCTTGTTTTCTCATCACCATCATCATCCTCAAAATCTCCCACATCCATCTCCATCATCGCGAAAAATTTTAGTTTTTGGTCATATCACCCCACCCATACCATTTCCCTCATTTCACTTGTGAGAGAGAGCGAGAGAGCGTTTGTGTGCTTGTGATTTTCTGTGTTTTTGAGATTTTCTGCAGGAATCAGTATCCCCAGCAGCTGCACTAGCTCCAGCAGGTAAAAATTTGACTGTGTAGGTCCCGAGGCGTTGACCTCTGTCAATCGCGATCGACAGAAAAAATGATCTTTTTGCTAAACAAAGTACATAACCAGAATCTACAGGCCTAGAGGTTTCCAAATGTGTGTTTAAAATTTTAAAATTCCTCAAATTTCTCTCAATCGCGATCACCCTGTCAATCACGATCGACAAACCACGACGGACACATGCCGACGGCTCTGTCAATCGCGACCGACAGAGTCAACGACCGACTGACCACGACTGACAGAACCTACGTGTGACACGTGTCAATCGCGATCGAGCCATCAATCGCGATCGACCACTCAATCGCGACTGACAGCCACGACGGACCTGTCAATCGCAACCGACCCAGTCAACGATTGCTTGACCATGACGGACAAACTCTCGCGACGGACCTGTCAATCGCGATCGACCCATCAATCGCGACTGATAGAGTCAACGACCCTTTGACCACGACCGACTGAAAATCCGGGCCACGTGTCAATCGCGATTGACCCATCAATCGCGACTGACAGCCACGACGGACCTGTCAATCGCGACCGACATGTCGATCGCGATTGACCTATCAATTGCGACTGACAGAGCTTGCGAACGCGATAGACGGGCAAATTTGGCCAATTTTTTAGGGCAAAAAATAGTGGTCTAATTTTTTGGCAAATTGTGGGGAACTTTTAAGGGTTAGTAGAGCATTGTGAGGCCTATACCCAAAGCATTTCGAGAAGTCTTGTCTGCTTGCTAACCTGTTTATTGGCCCAAAACCCTGAATGGACATAGCCTCCTCATACGAAATCCGATTGCGGTGATTTTTGTTTTGTTGGAAAGCTCGTGGGGAAAGCTCATACGAAATCCTCAGGATTATTAGATAGGGTAATTTGAAGTGACCATATCCTGGGGTAGGAAAACTAAGTTTCCCTTGGGGTTGTTTTCCATAGAGGCAAAAGGCGATTGGGTCTGTGAATTACATGCATGAAAGTGATCTGTCTGTCGGCTGAATTCAATTCTTGAGCTAATTGTGGACTTTTTCAGGTTCTTTGAGAGCATCAAAGGGTACTCAAAGCAAGAGTAAGTGCGAGCTTGGGAACACGCTTCCTGGGCATACAAGGGCAACCAAGGGAAGAAACTTAAGGTTGGAAATTCTCAACACCCTCTGTCAATCCCTAGCATAGGCTAAGTACGGATAGAGGTCTTGATTAATTAAGGACACGTTAAGAACGACCAAGTCCAAGAACTCTAATCACTCAAGTGCAAGTGTTAGGAGATTACAATTGCGAAACAACCTAAGGGAAAAGAACTTAAACTGAGCAACCACACTCAAAGTACAATAAAATTCAAGTGTTCCTTGCGACGAAGATTAATTGGACAAGAAGTGACACCCTAAGAGCAATTAAAAAAGAACAAGTGACCGATACAAAAGAACTCAGCAACGCAAAGTGTACTTGGGAAAAAATTGGGATTATTCAATTGGGGTTATGAACCTTAGATCAGGAGGACACCTAGGGAGAGGATAGACAAAGTCTTAGATCTTCAGAGGCTAGTGTCAATCATACTGCTAAGTCTTGGGCCCAGCAGTTGAGCCATCATTCGTACTACCCTAGCTCTGAGACTAGCGAGTCTGAGATGTTCCACGGTATGGAGAGACCTATAGGAAGTTCTGGAGTGTCATATTTACATAGGGTGGAAGGCCCTTACAAGATGCAACTTGAATACCTTAGGACCAACCGATTAGGTGCTAGCATCTATGAGGACGGCCTAGGAAGATCTGTGGTCCAGATCAAAAACCCTGACCAATCCATTGGACTAGAACATCCAGCGGTTAAGTTTGAAAATGGAGCGTACTTGGACAAAGAAGGGACAATATATGTAGTCACCAGTCATCCAGATAGGACAGATGAATTTGGGAATGTGGTCCCAGAAACGGACTTAGGTGACCTAGAGCAAGGAAACATGGGTGTAGAACCTAGAACCCCCCGAGGCAAATCTGTTCTCACTAGGATTATCACACCAGAGTGGATTCCCCAAGAAAATAAGAGCATAGATCTACTCCTGAACCGAGAGACTGATGAAGCCTTTTGGAGGTATAGATCTGATCAGCGGAATGAGGTAGGAACAATCGTGATATATGAGTTCAAAGATCCTGATAGTCGAGGCAGAGTGACCTACTTGGATCATGCTTCAGAGAGGGTCTTTGTGGTTACAGAAAATGATAGGCATGCTTACACTTGGAAAGGTGAATTTATTTTCTCCCAACCAAGATCGAATGTGTCCTTTGGTCACCAAGGAGTTGGAACCTCCCACGCTCATGGAAATCAAAGAGACAGACATAGAGATAGACCGGAGGTAAGCTTTGCCAACCTAGTGGGAAGAGACAGAACGAGAACGGAAACAAATAGAGTGGAACCTGAGGGACTTAGAGCCCCAAGGAACCAAAGGAATGCTGATGATTTCCCTCTTCCAAGGCCTAGGGAACACACCAGAACCTTGAGACCTACACAGCTGGTTAAGTCCATGAAGAACTACTTCGATGGCACAGGAGACCCGTATGATCATGTGGCTGAGTTTAGGCAAGTTTTGAGAGCTGAACAAGTTGAAGACCTATTCACATAGTATAATGCCTTTGGTCTAACCCTGAGGAACACAACCCTTACGTGGTTTCAACCATTGAATGATAGAGAGTTCAAGAGCATAGACCAACTTTTAGAGGCTTTCATCACTGAATTCTCTAAAAGTGGGATAAGGCATAATACTTCCTCATTAATACACAGGTTCAAGCAGACCCCTCAAGAGACTGTGAGACTTGCAGGAAGAAGATTTAGGCAGTATCTTGAGAGATGCCCTGTTCCTGAGTTACCCACACCTGCCAAACAAGTGGCTTTGTTCTTGGATGGATTGCTAAGTACAAAGTTGCGATCCTATGTGTACTTGAAGGACCCTAGGACCATAAAAGAGTGTGCACGCATGTGCATCGACATTGAGGATAACCTAGGGGAGGAGTTAGAGCTTTCCAAAATCTACAAAGATTCAGATAGTGCCTCTAGTCTCTCTTCCTCGCAATCCACATCTATTGAAGAACTTGCGGAGAAAGTAGCTCAAAGACTAGGTGTCTCTAGCAAACAGATCCCAAGATTTGCCCCTGTGAAAAGATGCTATACTCGCGGTGGTGACCATATGGCGAACGTATGTCCCATCATGGCTCAACCCCAAGTGAATCCTAGTAGCCAATACTGCACCATAGAACGGAGATACACAAATCACACAGCACAAGACTGTCCATACAATAAGCAAGCGGTTAGACAAACCTACCCTCAGCCCTATCCACAACAAGGAAGATACCAGAGCCAGTACCCTCCACAGCAATATGGTAGACCACAACAATCCTATCAACAACTCTACCAAAACCAACAAAGGCCACAACCTGTGTTAGCTCAACAACCCCCAACCCCAGCTAATGTGATTCCTGTAAAGTATGCAGCAGCTGAGGAAAATTTGAATAGAGACATAGTCCCAGTGACTCCATTGCTTTCAGAAAGTGACCCAAGTGATCATAGCTTTGATTCTACACATATTGATAGTCCACAGGCTTACTACATGCAGTCGCCTGAACATGGTGAGTCCTACTACAGTGAAGAACCAAGTGAACCTAGTTGGGAGCCAGAGTACACAAATGTAATGTACACAAACCCTAACTCTAGACCCCAACCTAGGCAGGTAAGACCCCCATTCCCTAGAGGACCATGCTACAGATGTCAGGGAGATCACCTCATTCGTGATTGCCCCTTACCTCCACCTACACCAATAATATGCCAAAAATAACTCCAATTAACATTATTGGGTTAGTGGTAGAATCAACAGGAAGTGTCACTTCCACCGCATTAGTGCAAGTGGTCACTAGGGCCCATGCTTTGCAACAGAACCCAGAAATAGGTCAAGAGAAGAGTGCAGAGGTTAGTGAAATCGAGAGCATAGCCAAGAAACGGTCGAGAGCCTGGAGGGATAGCCGAGAGAGAATGAAAAAACAATGGTCTAAAAAGATGAGTGACTTAGAAGAAAGCATAAGAGAAACAAAAGCCAAAATTGTTGAACTCACCTCTCAAACAAACTCTCACATACCACCACCACCCTCATTTCCATCACCATCTAACCCACCATCTGTCCCCCTACCTCAGACCATCCCACCAACCCCTAGAGTAGGATCAGTATTAGCTGACCCCACTCCTGAAGACATAGACATGATGCTTAAGGCATATCAGGCCAGAATCCAAGAAGGGCCAAATGTGACGGAGCATGACAAGTGCTACCCTAGAGCTGACCTAGAGATAGAAAGAACCAAGTTGTGCGCGAAAATGGTAGCGTTGGCTCAGACCATGTTTGAAGCCAGTCGCCTCTTCAACTACTCTAGCTCAACTAAGACACAATTGCACTTGGATGGACTCCTAGAGAAGTTAGAGATCATAATTGCAAGATCTGCCAAGGAAGAAAAAAACCAAGGAAGAGATGAGGCAGGTAAAGGAATAAGCCTTCCCCCACAGGAAGCTTTTGTGCCCAATTCCACTGAACCAGACACCTCCTCTTCTATGAATAGGTTCACTCCAGAATTCCTACGAGAGATTCAAGAAGACAAATGGGCTAAAGAAAGTGAAGTCCCTCCTCCCATTGAACTTGTGGATGACACACATGATCAATTCCCACAAGATATTCCTTCCATTTATGGAGAGCAGGAGAGTGCACAAAATCAAGAGAGATTAGACTTCGAGTCTAATTCTTTACAGGAATTACCCCATTTCACAGGCCCATGGGAAGCCAAGTCTACTTGTATGAGAGCACCCACAATCATGGTAAGAAACCAAGACTCAGTCATACCTAGGAATACGAAGGTAGTGAAAAACACTAAAGTGCAGTGCAACCTCACTTTAGAAGAGCTACTCAAAGTTAGGCCAGAGTTATGGAAACATGTAGCGAAACAAGTACCAGAGATAGCAAAACCCCATTCCCAGGTAGGTTCTCATGGAAGGGTGCCAGAAATTCCTCTAGACAAGATAGGAGATATGAGTGAAGGTGAAGAAGGAAACACCTATCTTCCCATTACCCATCAGGGGTACACAACTAAGGCAATTCTAGACTCAGGTGCAGGAGTTGCTATTGCCACCACGTCCCTATGGAAGCGTTGGGGCAAGCTAGCACTCAGGCCCACGAGGATGAAATTGCAGATGGCTGATGGTCACATAGAGAGGCCTTTAGGACTACTTGAAGGAATAACTCTCACTACATGCGGTGTTGAGTTTGAGCATACTTTCGCCATATGTGATTTCAGCAAGAATCATGCCTATGAGATGATTTTGGGAAGACCATTTATGCGACAGTTGCAAGTGGTCCAGGATTGGGGAACCAATTCCTTGTATTTGCAACACTTAGGTGTTACGACCAAAGTCAATCTCAAGGATTACTCTCTTAGAGATGTACCGCCTATTCAATGGAATCCCATCCATAGAGCCAAGGATGACACGGAGTCCATGCATTCCATAGGATCGGAATCCTCATGGATGCATGAAGACACTCACTTATGGATGTGTAAAGTGGTAGTAGAAGAGGAGAAGAGAGTATTTCCTGATGAAGAATTTGAACCCCACGGCTGGGCAGAAATCCTAGCAACCATGGATGTAGCCATCAATGAAGAACAATGGACACCACACTGTGATGAGGATGGCTATGACATTTCAGTTTTCTCCATAGAGCCAATCATGGGAGATGCAGTTTTAGAAGAGTGTGAACCTAGCCCTAATGCATTTGAGGATGCGAGCGACTCCGATCTAGAGTCAATCATTATGGACCCACCTTTTGCATCAGATGAAGAATACTTCTATGAAGGAGAATTTCAATCCCAGAGACACGGAGAGATAACAAATGGTGTACGATTAACCACACAAGTGACTGCTAATAATGATAGCAAGAAACAGAAGAAGAAAGAAGTTCCCCCGGAGGAAGAATCTTTGTTTGAGGTCCCGGAAAATTTTAAAAAGTATGAGATAGACAATAGAAGAGTCATGGTAAGAATGCCAAAACGCGAGGCACAATCAGGAGAGGCCTACGATAACAAAGAAACCACCTAGAAAATAGTGGTAGCCATCGAAGAAGGAGAGGAGAGATGCACGTACATAGGCCATGACCTAACCGAGGAAGAAGAGCATGCGTTAATAGCCTTGCTAAGAGAATACAGAGATGTATTCGCTTGGAGCTACAAGGATTTGAAGGGTGTTGATCCAGACATATGCTCACACACTATCCCCATGACCTCAGATGCCAAATCCTCCAAGCAAAAGCCATACACATATAATGATAATTATGCTACCAAGATCAAAGAAGAGATAGATCGACTGGTAGAAGCTGGATTCATCTATGAAATTGAGCACACTGAGTGGGTATCCCCCATTGTAGTTGTGCCCAAGAAGAATGGAAAGCTACGTGTGTGCATTAACTTGAAGAAGGTTAATGCCGCCACAATTCGAGATAACTATCCACTTCCAATTACCGAGCATCTATTAGAAAGGGTAGCAGGCAAGGAAGTCTACAGCTTCCTTGATGGATTTTCGGGCTACAATCAAGTAGCCATAGCTCCAGAAGATCAGCATAAGATAGCTTTTGCCACAGAATGGGGCATATTTGCCTTTAGAGTAATGCCATTTGGGCTTACCAATGCACCCGCTACCTTCTATAGGCTGATGTGTCACGTGTTTAAAGAGTTCTCGAGGAAGAATTTGGAGGTCTATGTTGATGATCTCTGTGCTCATTCCAACATTAGACAGACACATATACCTGAACTCCAACAAATCTTTGACAAGTGTAGAGAGTATCAAGTCTACCTAAACCCAGAAAAGTGTGTTTTCATGGTCAGGCAAGGCAAGATTCTAAGACACATAGTGTCAAAGAATGGCATATCCACCGATGAAGAGAAAGTAAGAGCCATAGCCGAGTTACCTAGGCCAAAGAATGTCAAGGAAGTACAAGCTTTCATGGGGCATTGTGGTTATTACCGATGCTTTATACACATGTACATTATCATTGCCAAGCCTCTGTACGGACTTTTGACCAACTTTGAGTGGACTGATGAATGTGAAAACTCCTTCAATGAACTCAAAAGAAGATTGTGTTCAGCACCAATCTTGACCATGCCAGATTGGAATAAGCCTTTTCATGTTCATGTAGATGCATCCAATTATGCTATTGGGTGTGTACTCGCACAACCTACGGGCAAAGGTAATATGGATCTTCCAATTGCCTATGCTAGTCGACAGTTGAATGCAGCTGAACGGAATTATACCACCACTGAATGAGAGGGATTAGGCATGGTGTATGCGGTTAAGAAGTTTAGACACTATTTGCTTGCAAACAAGTTTAATTTTTTACTGATCATCAAGCACTATTGTACTTGGTAAACAAACCTTGCAATACCGGTAGATTAGTAAGATGGTTTCTCTTGCTAATGGAATACGACTTTGAGGTTGTGGTGAGGAAAGGGAAGACTCACTTGAGAGCATACCACCTCTCTAGGCTCACATCTGGAGAAGCCGCACAAGGAGTATCAGATGACCTTCCTGATGCTTTGTTTAATTTGGAAGTTGTACCTCAGTGGGCTAAGCCATTAGTGCTAGTACTGACCTACGGACCTAATCACCCAGTCATAAACACTCAAGATAGAGAGGTAGTAAAAGCCCAGAAGTACCATATCATGGCAAGAACCATGTACAAACAGACAGATCAAGGGATATTGGCTTGTTGTGTGGAAGAGTACGAGTACGCAAAATGGTTGCAATTAGCACATGTAGGTGCATTAGAGCAACACTACTCAAAGCAAAGAACTTTACAGACACTTAGAAGATTCGGAGTGCATTGGCCTACTATGGAAGCCGAAAGTTGTGCAAGGAATGCCCAATCTGTTGCACTAAACCACCTGTGGAACATGCCACTCTATATCAAGTGTCCATAGTGCCAGATTGGAGTGAACCGTTAGTAGCCTTCTTGAGGACGAAAACATTCGCTCAAGGTATGCCACTGGCCAGACAAAGAAGCCCTAGATTACTCACTCATTGGTGATAATCTATACAAGCGTGGTAAAGATGGTTACCTGAGACTATGCGTCCATGAGAGCGAATATCTCAAGATCTTGGAAGCAGCTCACCAAGGTGTAGCAGGAGGACAATTTTGGACCAGATCGGGTGATCAAGGCAATACTATTTGCGGGCTTCTAGTGGCCGACCCTTCACATGGATGCACATACCTATGTGAAACGGTGTGATGTCTGTCAGAGAACTCAGTACCCTATATGCAAGGATGAGATGCCACTGAAACCCATGATGGGTGGACGTGCATTCTCTAAGTGGGGAATAGACTTCGTAGGTCCTATTAATCCCCCTGCTAAGGGTTCACATGCTGAATACATCATTGTTGCCACTGACTATCTAACAAAGTGGGTAGAGGTAAAAGCTACGACAAAGAACGATGCTCAGACAACCGCCAAGTTCTTATTTGAGAATGTGTTCACTAGATACGGGCTACCCATAGAGCTAGTAAGTGATAGAGGGACTCACTTCTTGAATGAAGTTATTGAAAATCTGCTCCAAGAGTTCTTGGTTGTACACAAGAAGTCTGCCCCCTATCACCCACAGGCTAATGGGCAAGCCGAAAGCACAAACAAGATTCTATGCAATGTGCTTACCAAATTGGTGAATAATAAATGCTCTGATTGGGACAAAAAGCTACACCATGTTGTTTGGGCATACCGAGTGGCCTATAAAACGGTACTCCAAGCCACACCCTTTCAGATGGTATTTGGCCAAAATGCGGTGCTACCTTTGGACTTCTTGATTCCTACATTGAGAGTAGCACAGGAGCATGAGTGGACGGGTCATGAACTCTCTTCGAGAATTTTTGACCTTGAACGATTAGGTGAAACCAGACTAAGAGCTGCACCAAGAATATATGCAGCTAAGAAACGACAGAAGGCGTCCTTTGATGCCCATGTTAAGGATAAAGGATTAAAGGCCGGAGACTTAGTTTTGGTATATACTCTAAAACAACATGCGAGAAAGCTAGAAAAACGTGGTTACGGACCTATGATCATCAACAGGATTTCGACTAGTGGAGCAGTACAACTAGCCACTTTAGAAGGCGATATTCTCCCTAGCTACATAAGCGGATGCAGAGTCAAGTTATATCAGGAACCTCTCACGGAGGAAATGTTCAATTGACTCAACACTGCCAAGAAACGTAAAGAAGAGGAAAAACGAGTTCGAGAAGAAGCTCAGGCAGAAGCCTTGGAACGCATCCGAAAAATGAAGATGAGAAGACAAGGATGAGATCAGCCAAGGATAGATGACTATGCAAACCCCGGATATCATATGGCTATGTGTAATGTCTCAAGTGTAAGCCCCCATAGAATATTTGACCGACGTCCTTTTGTAACCTTGGAGATAGGACAAGGAAAGGGTGCAAAGACTACACGGGCCTTGATTGACTCAGGTGCAGCCACTAGTGCCGTTAAACTCTCTTACTGTCAAGAATTTAAGTTAAAAGTCAATCCTATAGAAGCATATCTCATAGGATTGGGAGGTGTGGAAACCCCTTGCATGGGCGAGGCAGAACTTCCCCTCTCCATTCAAGATGTTCTAATGACAGTTAAAGTACTAGAGTGTCAAGATGAGGATCTCACGGAGCCTCTAGTCTTGGGTAAAGACTGGATCTATGACCATGCAGTCAACTTAAACCTAAGAAGTGGACTTCTTCAGGTATGGGTAAATCAGAGTCGAATTACAATTGAGTTAGATAATGGAACACTCAAGGAACTAGGAAAGGCACAGACTCCTGGTCCTTTCAGGGGTACACATGAAGTTGACCATGCTGTTCTTGTCCAAAGCTATGTGATGCAGAGGAATGATGATCTCAATAAAGAAGTCAAGGACTCAACGGAACTCCCTCCTTTTCCAAAGGCCAGAGGGAGGCAACAACCAAAGGCAGATCAATTACTGAAGACTACCTATGCTGGAGGCCAAAGGAACGTGCGAAGCAGGATGTCTCAGCCATTGAAACAAGTGTGGGTGCGAAAAGGCGAGTGGCCTATTACAGTCAAGCGACAACAATCATCTCAACTTCCTATTAGTAATCAACAACATGATACTAATAAGAAGACTTCCAAAACTTCTTTTGAAGAAGTGAAATCTATCTGGGTGCCCAAGAAGTCGATGAAGGCTGGCCCACAATCACGACAAATTTGGGTGCCTAAGGCTTGCTTACAGGCTCAACTAGTGATACACAAATCACACCATACACGACAGGGTTCACTCACTCAAGGAGCCGTTACCCATTCTTGTTTAATACGCATGAACACACAGTCGCTCAGCAGCACGCACAGACTCACTTGTAAATGGGTCCCAAAAACACCTCATTCCCAAGCAGACATACTCATAAAGCCCTCCAGAGTCTCCACTAAACCAAAACCGAAAGCCATCCATTGTGTTTGGCAGCCTAAAACTTGTAATAAAACCCCCGAACCCCATGTGTAAATTCATCCTCACTTGTTAACTACATCACTCATACACTGCATCTTTCCATCTAGCTCGTAGAACTATCCATTCATTAACTACACACACAATCATCGAGCACTCACTGACCCACTAACCCATTACTCACCTCATGATAGTGTTGTAATGGGGACAAAAAGCGTTCTATCTTGTCCATTACAATATTAACGCATGATCTATATTCTCACAGAACCAGCAAGCAAGCAATAACAATGGCAAAAGCAGGAGGCACCAGTTCCTAGGCAGGGTCTAGCACACAGATTGTGGACATTGAAACCCTCCTCCTGGAACCACCGCTCACCGAGAGGCCTCAAGAACTTCAAGCGGTGCATGTTCTCCCTATTCAGGACCCTACTCAGGGACACACTTCTCAAGTGGGGAAACACGCTCATTGGTTTAGTGATGTCGCAGGGCCATTGGGTGATGGCACCTACTTCTGGGAAGCAGAAATTGAGTTCAATGGCAAATGGGGACGCTACCATTTCTTCACTCGCGAATTTGAGAACTATCAGAATGCAGAAGTGATGCGATCGGTTTGGACGAAAGCGGGATTGGATAGCTATTTTAGAGCACATTTGCCTAAGCCAGATTTCCTACGCTGCTCCTATTTTATCAGTACCATCACTCCTAGCAGGGCCAAGGGAGGCGATAGTACTTTTGTGCTACCCTCACTATTGCCAGGCCACAAACTCAAGAGATTCAAACTAACCCTCAATTTGGTACGGGCAGCATTGAACATGCAAGGAATGCATATTCCCAGTGAGAAAGAAACAATGGTTCCAGGCAGGATGAAGCATAAGGATCTCAACAAATTGAAGGACATGGTAGCAATGACACCTACCATTGCTCTCCACCTACGAACTATTATGCAACATTTTACTTTTCCCGCCCAAGAACGATTCACTATGCCACCAAAAAAGATATGGTTCAGCTTGTACTTGGCAGAGACAGAGAATCTCACCATCAACATACCGCACTGGATCATCGATCAAATACACCTAGCCCATCAACGGTGGAATAAGAAATAGAAAAATGTACTTCATGGATGCTGTGCTCTCACAAGAATAATTTACAGGTGCTTAGCGTACGACGTGCCCATTCAAAGAGCACTAGTATGGTCCAGGGCCCAAGAGTTCCAAAGAAGACTATCAACGGCGGGCCCTCCATCGAAGAAGATGAGAGGGGGAGTTCAATTACCATGCGCTCAACCAAGGGGAGCCACTACCACACCAGAGGTGACCCCTCCATAAACGAGGCGTGTCCGACCATTTACCATTTGCCTACCCAGACCAAGTGCAGAAGGACCCAACCTGGTGTTCCCTCTGATTCCATCGGACTTGGAGTTCCCACAGGGTTACACCCTTGCTGATTTGACAGATGAAGAAATTGCCCGTTTGATCAATGAGTCTAATCTGGAGACAGAAGCAGAGCAGACCCAAAGACAACAACCCACTCCTACAACTTCAGCCCCGACCCAACCGGGAGTAGTAGAAGTAGAAGAGGATGAAGAAGAGACAGAAGAACAAGAAGCAAACGAGGAGTATGATCAAGAATATGAAGAACTTTCAGAACTAGCAAGTTCCCCGGCATACTCGGCCCAAATAAAAAGATTATACAAAACCATGAAGCAGGTCCAAGAGAAGCACAAACTGTCGCTCGAGACAGGAAAGATGATCATGAGCCAAATGTTAGCCGAGGAAGGTGTGGATGACATGTTTATCGAATCAATGAACCTGCACGCTAACACAGTATGCTTAGATGAAGTTGTTCATGCAGCCATGGCTTATATTCATCAATTTAAGAAACGAGTGCCTACCCGTCCCATGCGATCTGGCAAACAAATCCACATCAATGTATCAGAACCAGGAGGTAACACACAAACAAAAGAACATCAGGAGGAACCACTCTCACCACCCACCTCACCTCTCAATACACAAGTCACCTCACCACTTGGCACTACCACACCTATTTCTGCCATTACCACAGTCGTCATGGGAATTCCTCTCTCTCCCTGCATCCAATTCAGAGGAGTTACCATGCCCACCTTCACAACACTCTTCACAAATATCACATCCACCCAACCCATTGTTCCCATCTACACAGTCACACACACGTTTGACACAATGGAAACATCACCAGCCACAGCACCACTCCCACCCCCCACGCAACCTCAATCTCCCATACCCCCTCCACCTACCTCACCACTTGACTCCACAGCATTCACAACTCCCTTCCCCTTCCCCATTCCCCCTGCATCTTCATCTTTCCCTGCATCGTTTAATGTAAATAGTATATTCATGGCATTACATCAATGCGTGTATCAACTTCAGAGTGAGTATCAGGCTCTCGAAGACCGTCATCATCAACTGACTACGAATCATCAACAACTACAGAGACGGCTTACAATTATAGAAGAAGAAAATGCAGACCTCAATCAACGTTACACCACTCTCGAGCAAGCTCATCAAACCCTCCTGGAGACACCCCAACCCTCACAAGAGTCGAAGCCTTACTGGAGGTTTACCAAACAGATAATCTGAGAGTCCGACAAAATTTGACTCTACTCAGAAAACACATGGCTATAGCCCTTGAAGAAAAGAGCATCTGCAGAAGCAAAACAAAGAAAACCTAGAAGCTGCCATGGAAGGCTCTCCCCATGAAATCGACCCAGAACAATTCAAAGCAGTTCCCTCAGAAACAATGAAAACAATCTTGGAAAGCTATGTTGATTTATTAGAAGCACATGAGGATTTGGAAAGGGAACGGGATGAACTACGTCGTCAGCTCAGGGAACAGGAGGCACAACCCAAAGTCATAGAAACGACCTCGACTTCAGGGGAAGTAAAGGCATTAACAGAGCAGGTGGCGGAACTACAGAAGAAGTTACTGGAATATGAAAGGCAGCCCTCTCCAGTTGTAGAACCAGAGCCAGATGAATTGGTACCCATTGAGGTGGACGAAACGTATGAGGAACCATATGTTCCTATGCCGATGCCAGGTGGTCAGCAAACCTCAGAAGGAATGGACACCTTGGAAGTCGAAGTACTCGAATGGCTCCTGACACTAGAAAAAACAGCGACAACCCATGAAGATCGAGTGGCAATCCAAATCCAATCAATGGCCAAATTAGAAGACACCATCATAAAGTCAGAATATTTCCGCAGTATGTCTCATCATAGATGCATCGGCACCAACGACGATCAGTATGTGCCATACTGTGTACTCCTGGCAGATTACAATGCGGAGATCCAACGCCGATGTGGCAAACCTCCAACTTTCGCCACACAATTTGGGCCCGATGATATCCCAGAGAGTGCTAAAAAAGGATCCATTCATCAACCCACCTGGAGGATCCGTCTTCTTGAGACCTACCCAGAGATGGTTCGTACTTGGACTAACATGCCACTCTTTATTAAATACAATCCCTGTTATGTTCCAGTTTTCCGCAGACGCACCTGGCCCGAGTTTACCATTGCTGTCAAGAACATCAAAGGCTATGCAAAGTGGTTAAATTATGTTTATCTAGCACCTCCACAAGGACCTCCCACTGTGAATTATATGATTTCTACCATCCGTCACTAGAGCATTCGACTACGGAATACCCCCGATGTGATGGCCCAAATGTGCATGAAAATCTTTGAATTAATGCTGATCACATTCAGGACATTCAAGAATATTAAAGACCCCCACTTCTCAGGAGTCAGCTTTCTTACAGGAAACCAAGATCTGGTATACGACACGAGCACCACCCCATCAATAGAGGTAATATATGCTTGGCACGCTAGAATCAAGTACCTCCCAGCTTGCTTTAAACAGACATTCGAGGAGATGTTCGTAACAGGATTCTGGGAATATCACTCAGAAATATTTGTACCTAGGCCCTCACATCTCCTCCACTTATTTGCTGTGGAAAGAACCATCCATTCAGAACAATTGCGGGTGCCACATCCGGACGTCCCAGGATCAGTGAATTGGGATGCATTGTTAACAGACCTAGCACGGGGGCTACGATTAGAAGAACACCACCTCGCTGCCGATGTTGTTCAATATTATGTCCAACGCAGAGCTAGACAAAGGTCTGTCAGAGACGACAGACGCGAGAGAGGGGGGGGGGTGTTGGCAGTAGTCAAGGAACTGAAGGAGTCACAAGACAAGGAAGCCTACGTAGGGAGTCGGAGCGAAGAGAAAGCACAAGCAGACATAGTAGTCAAAGAAGATCTGGCAAGTAGGGCATTTAAACTTTTCAGGCATCAAAGAGTTGGGCACACAAGAAGAAGGAACAAGTAGGGAGCTCTAGGAAATGTATGTTAAAATGTTAGAAGAAATCCTTACAAAAATAGTGATTTTCATCACTAAAAACCATTGTAAATACCATTTCATATTTTTGTAGCTCCATTTTGTGCAAGCCAAGGAGTCCTTGAGCTTGAGGAGCTTTAGAGGTACCTACCTATCAGTTTTCACATTTTTTAGACTCCGTTTGAACCTCCAAATAGGGTAGAGAACCTAATTTTTAACTAGGCCGGACACTAGGTCTGGACAAGGCCAAAACCTAGTCAAAAACTATAAATAGAGCTAGAGAGCTCATTTTTTAGGTTAGCTTGTAATTGAATTGATCTTGTATGAGCTTTTTGAAAGTAATCTAAAGAACTCCATTGCTTCTCACTCTTTGTCTTGCCTTGTGTGCGCGTGTGTGTGCATGTTAGTGTGCTTCGCACTCACGCACTTGTGCCTTCACTTGCTCGAGGTCATCATACCATCCTCACGTCTTCCCTGATTGACATTAAAGGAGGTGCTACTCATCACTGAGCTACAATAGGCTATCCTTGAACTACATGCAGGTCTTTCCATACTAAACAACATTTCCAAATCACTGGTCTCAGAGCTTAGCATGTAAGGATAATTGTTGAGATCTTGAGATCATGACCTAGGAGTATGATTGACATATATTTAGAGGATCTCATGCTTTCTCTATCATGACCTAGGTGCTACAAGAAAATAACAGTAGAGTGGAATAGACTAGTAGATAGACTTGAGAGAAAAACGCAGACAAAGATAGACGTAGACTAAGAGATAGAGAACTCAAATTCTTAGATTGCCAAGCATAATGGAGTTACAACAATAGTGTTGTCCACTTGTGTGCTCCCAATGTAGAGCTTGGATGGAAATCTAGACAAACTCTAGATGAAGGGATTACTAGTGCATAATGCTATGTAAAGCTCAACATGGGGCATGCTTATATAGATTTTACAAGGGGATTCAGTATAGATAAACATAGTCAAGAGATACAAAATAGTTGGAAAAATATATAATAAATATATAATCCAACAATATCTCCATGACCAAAAGTCCAACTGTCAAATCCTATGGGCTAGGGGATAGGCCCCTTGAACCCCGTAGAAGGGGGCAAGCCCCCCTCTGCATCCCCTCCCCCCCATTAAGGTTCTATGGGGAAACCACATGGCACCAGAAGGCCTTTATTTTCCCCTTAAATGGCAACCCAATGGCTTGGAATTTTATGCCCTACCTAACCTAATGGCTAGGCTCAAAAATCTTGTCTATTATCATCAAAAGTTACACATAGAACTCATCTAACTTGGAAGTTAGGGTTCCAGAAATGTCCAGGCTCTCACAATGGCTTCTGCTCATAATGGGGGCCATACAAAGTAGAACACCATGGATCATTTGTGGTCACTTGAGGGTGGATTATTGAGCATATCTAACACATACCTACCATCTGTCCCCATTTTTCAACCTATCCCAATGGGCCATCAAAGTGCAGGGTTGCAGTTTTTGTCAATAGCATTGTCAAGAGCACCTTAGAGCTTCCAAGAAACACTAGGTGCATCTTCAAGGGGGTGAATGTTTTACACCATCACAATAGGGTGGCACCGTTGGTATAGTCTATGTCATCATGACTGTCTGGCACCATCACAACAACCCATATCATCATAACAACCAAGACCATCGTGATAGTCCAGACCATCACGATAGTCCAGACTATCTTGATAGCCTAGACCATCACAAAAGCCCAAACAATCGTGACAGCCCATACCATCGTGACATTTCAAATCATCCTGATAGCCTAGGCCATCACGATAGCCTAGACCATGGCAATAGCCCATACCATTATGATATCCAAGATGATCACAAAAACTCAACCGTCATGATAGGGTGGCACCATTGTGAAAGTCCCCCTTTTTAGCAAAAATTAGGGTTTATAAAATTTTAACCAAATTTTCATAAATTTTTTAAACATTTTGTTGTTTGGAGGACTTCCAAATACCACAAGAAATCAAGGAAACATGTGGGAGGATTTGTGGGTAATTAGGAGCATACCAAGGGCAAACAAGGAGCTTGCCATAAGATTGGAAATTCATTATATCTCCTTTATCAATTTGATCTTATGCTAAGACATAGTTCTAGTGCTTAAGCATAGGGTGGTGATAAGAACTTAAGTTCAAGAGCTTCAAAGAACTCAAGTACAAGATAGAAATATATCACAACTGTGAGAAACCTAAGGGAAAGAACCTAAGTTCATGCCATGAGAACCAATCAAATAATGAAAAGTTATTCCTGACAAACATATTTGAGACAAGATGAACATCACAAGGTATTGAAAAGAACAAGTAATTGGTACATAAAGGAACATTGCAGCATATGTGTACATTGTTAAGGGTGGGATATTAGAGGAAATCAAAATTCAATAATCTTAGGTCAGGAAGACATATAGGCAGATCCGATCAATGTTGGAGTTAGACATCTGCGGAAGCATGTGAATAGCACAAGGAAGAAGAAGGAGCTTGGAGCACAACACACAATACTGAATGTATTACTACTAGAATGTACAAAGATAAGTAGCCCGTTAGGGAAATAGGAGTATATACAAGCCGATGGAAAAAAAACCTCCTAAAGAGGGAACAAAGTGCCCCGACGGTCCTAGTGTGTTCACACACATCACAACCTAAATATATCAACAAATCCCCCCTGGGAGTGATGTCGTGAACAAGGAGCTGGCACTCATGTATAACGAAGTGCCAAGCTATGTGGAAATCACTCCACAAAGGAAGTAAGCCCAAAGCTTTGCAAACATCTTCAAACTTCTCCCTAGGTAGAGCCTTCGTGAAAAGGTCTGCAATGTTCTCCTATGTGGGCCCATATGCCAAGCTGATCTCCCCAGCAGAGAACCTATCCCTGACATAATGATAATGCACCTCAATGTGCTTAGTGAGAGCATGGAACACAAGGTTCCTCGCAACTACCACTGCGCTCTGATTGTCAGTCAAGATGGTGGTGGCAGAAGACTGACCAACACCCAAATCAGCCATCAGGCGTCTCAGCCACACACACTCAACAGTCGCTGCGAAAGCTCCCCTATACTCAGCCTCACAACTGGAAGTGGCCACAGTAGGCTACTTCTTGCTCAACCAAGATATACATGAGCTACCAAGCATGAAGCAAAAGCCCCTAGTGGACACATGAGTGTCATAGCAACCATCCCAATCAGAGCCAGAAAAATCATGCAAATCTGGCGGTAGTGATCCCCCCTTGGGATAAAACAACCCAAGTATTTGAGTACAACTCAAGTAGTGAAAGATGCGCTTAACCACCTACCAATGCTTGACTCCTAGGCAATGCATAAACTTGCTCATCTGTGAGATATCAAACTGAATATCTGGTCAAGTAATGCATAAGTAAATCCATAGGAGTGGCAATAGGTTTATAGCCTTCAAGGCCAAAACATTGCAATAATGTGTCAATATATTTCATTTGACACAAAGCCATTCCACCATCAACGTGCATAAACTGGATGCCAAAATAATGATGCAAATGCTCCAAATCAAACATCTCAAATGAGGAACGCAAATCAGCCTTAAAATCAGCAGTATGCCTCTCATGAGGACCAGTGAGTATCATGTCATCAAGATAAGCCACAATGATCAAAAGTACATGATTAGCATGCTTACCATATAAGGTGCTTTTAGTTGGGTTGTTCTCAAAACCATGTGCAATCAAATAGGCATGTATCTTTTCATACCAAGCACGTGGTACTTGCTTTAAACCATATAATGCCTTCTTTAACCTGCACACTTGGTTCGCATGCCCTTTCTACACAAAGCCATGGGGCTAAAAAACATACACTTCTTCATGCAAGTCACCATTCAAAAATGTTGTTTTGATATCCAACTGATGTACATTCCAACCATGATGAGCTACAAGTGCACAGATGCTACGAACAGTAGTCATTCGGCAACTAGGAGCAAAGGTTTCATCAAAATCAATGCCTCTTTCCTATCCATAACCCTTTGCAACAAGCCTAGCCTTATACCTATCAACTATAGCATCAGATTTATGCTTCAGCTTGTATACCCACTTAGTGCCAATGGCCTTCTTGCCAAGAGGCAAGTCACATAAAGACCAAGTACCATTTTCATTATAGCATCATATTCAAATTGCATAGCAACCATCCAATTTTCTGAATTTTGTGCTTCAGCAAACAAAACAGGCTCAATCTCATCATAGAGACTAGATGCCGCCATAGCATAGCAATCTGATGTAAAAGAGGCGCTATGAGAACCTGATTGAGTACGATATGATAGAGGTGCATCTAATTTGTTGTCACACAAAAGTCTACACCAGCCATTTTGGCATAGTTTTTGCCTCCTCAATGTCAGCTCTCTCATCAACAAGTGCATCATGTAAATTTGCATGAGAAATGGGATGATCTTCATCATCACATGAAACCTGCAAAGGTTGAGAAGTTGCCTCATTAGGACCAACACTAGACTATCCACCTGTAAAACGAGGCAGCAAATTATCATACATGTCTTTGGAGCTAACAGATGTCTCCTTAGTACATGAAAGCAATGGCTAAATAGCATCTTCCACAAACACAACATCATGGCTAACCAGAATGCATTTAGTTTGTGGATGATACAGATGATAGCCTTTACTTTCAGAAATGTACCCAACAAAAATACATTTTACTACTTTATCATCCAATTTTCTGCAATGTTGTTCGGGCACTAATGCATATGCCAAACAAACAAAAACATGCAGATGAGCAAAAGATGGCTTGCGAACATTCCAAGCCTCATATGGAGTGATAGACTATAGCACTTTAGTGGGACACCTGTTAAGTACATATGTTGACACATAACAACCTCAAGCCAGAAACTGTGGTAAGGCTTGACTCTTGACCATACATCTCGCCATCTCCATGAGTGACCTATTCTTCTGTTCAGCAACTCCATTCTGTTGAGGTGTATATGGCATTGTATGCTGGTGTTTTATCCCACGTTCAGCGAGAAATGCATTAAAATCAGAAGACATATATTCCCCCCTCGATCAGAACAGAGGGTGCCCATTTTACATGATAACATATTTTCAGCCAAAAACAAAAAAAATTTGAAGCACATAAACACTTCGGACTTTGCTTTCAATGGATATACCCATGCATGCCTGGAAAATTCATCAATGAAGTTTGGGCAAAGAGGACACCATTTTAGATTTCTATGAGTGTAACAAACTAACAAAATTCAGATGACCAAAACGTACATGCCAAAGCTTTGCATCTGACATAGCCTGAGAATCATGTACTACACATGTCGAATCATTTAGAGATCTTTCATAGTATATGAGCTTATACAGCCCACGACATAAAATGCCAGAAGCAATAATCACCTCGCCATTTGATAGATCATGAATTGTACATCTATCATCAACAAATTTCACAACCAAACCAATCTCGGCTAATGCAGAAACTGATAATAGACTTTTCTTGATCCTTGGCACAAACAAAGCATCTGACAAAGTGAAAGAACTGTTGGGAAAGATGGATGGATCCTCTCGAAGATTAAGTAGGTGCTGCTAATCCTGCTTTGCACCAGCCCTCAGTGACTCTAGATGTGATTAGTAGACACCCTTAGCTTCCAAATGATACCAAGAAATGCTATATGTACTTTGGAAAAGGTTTGAGTAATGACTTGATCAAAACAGATGAGTTTGTGAATCACAAAGCTAGAAAACTTTCTATTTTGGTGTTGATACCTGCTCAGTCTTTCACTTAGTATGACCAGTATACTTACAATTGGCAAAATTCCTTCTAGAGGTATTCTATTAGCTTAGTAAGCTACCATTTGCAAGTGAAATCATTCAAAATGATAAACTATACTAGGAGAAATAACTTTAGCAAATTTATGGACACCCCAGACTTTTTAGGAAGTATGCAGACAAATACCAGTGAGCACTTCGACGGTGATTTCTTGAGATTGGCTGAACCAAGTTGCTTCAAACTTTGTATGCTTGTAGTATGCTTTGAGCTGGATCCACCAAGATTTGAATCACTTGATTTGGTGAAGTAGGCACTGAGATATGCCTCTTTGAAGTTGGCAGACTTGAAGTGGTACACTCAGAGAACACAGAGTTGATGAATGTGAATATATCTATTAATTGACATAATTGTACAATCTCATTAGCATGATAACCATAGCTAGATGAGGTAATGAGGTATGGGCTTCAATGTAGCACTCATACACACTCAGATACAAATGATAGATGTCTCGGGAAGTGAGCTAGAAATGAGCTGAGCTACCCGCGACTTTTGACTTGCATCTTTTATAGAGTTGAGTTGAATCTTCAAGTTTTAATTCAAATTCAAACTCCTAGAATCTTTCACCTAAAAGGTAATGAGATATTCTCTCAATCATCCAACAATTTTTTCCACGACTCTAATCAAGTAGGTGTGTACATAAGAAATGCCAAGTCTTTTAGACTTTTACAAGGAGTAAAATGGTAAGAACTTATAAGCATAAGTTCCTATGGTCCTTCCTTCAAGTGGTGTCTTCATGAAGTAATCCAAGCCAAATTGTGAAGGCTTGAATTGCACCAACAAGAACTACCATCAGCAGTAGTCAAAAATGATCTTACCAACTCCCATAACAAGATAAGAGGATTGTTGGTGCATGTAACAGTATTCCCTAGAGGGCAGGTTGGAGTGAAGAGAAGAAACTACGCGGCGAGGTAATATGTTTGGTCGCCCCACTGTCAAAGTACCAAACATCTGAGTCTACTACAGAATTGCACTGCTCATGAGAAGATGGTTCAAAATTGCAAACAGTAGTAAACGCCCATTCTTCTTCCTGCACAAGATTAATAGACTCTGCTTTTGGTGTAGACGCCTCTGCAACAACCATTTCCGCCTCTTTCTTCTTTGCCTCTTTAGCAGCCAGTTTTGGACAGTTCTTTATAATATAGTCATTTCCTTTACAGTACTTGCGAAACTAGACAACCTCTATGGTCACCATTAACTCATTGCGACTCCAAACTTTGAGAAATAATGGCCAAAACCAAGAACTTTACTTCCTCAGAACTTTCTACTCACTGAAATGACATACCATTCGTACTCTGTTACTTTCTCTAAGAAAAAATACTATTTCTCCAAGATATTTTGGTGGATGCAAGCAGAAGAGTAGTGCTTTCCAACAAGCTACTATTTGCAAGAAAGGGATCTCTAGAACTCAAGTTATGGCCTTCACAAGATCATCCTATATGACTTCCCAAAATTGGAAATTTTGCCTCTTATAGTAAAAATGACTGTCCAAAAACGAAAATTCAATGCCTAGCATCCACTTGCAACCCAAAGTCGATGCCAAACATTGACTTTGTGCTTTTTCATCCACTTTTTTGTTCATAAAATAGGCCTGTTTAACACAGATATGATCAAGACCACTTTTATGTGGGAAGTCGATGCCAGGCATCACGTTGCTCCACAAACCTCATGTTTTCAAGAAAGTTCAACAACAAGTAAAACTCAGAGAATGAAAACAATGACTTATCAGCACAAACTTGATGCAAAGCATCGAGTTTCTTGGAAAACCTGAACTTTTAAACTCATCACAGAGTAGGCAAGCATGGAGATGATGGAGAGAGTCTCATACATAGAACTTTACTTAGTACTTCTCATAGCTATGAAAAACTCAAAAGCTTACAGGTGCTTTCTCGCTGAGAGAAGCCCGATTATACGCATTCATACAAAACGAACTCCTACTGACATTCTCTCACTCTCTTCCACATTGCATCAGTTGATACAACCTAACTTATATAGTTTTTCTCAATCTCGTGACTTTCAAAAAACTTCTAGAACTAAAGTGAACTAACTTTACAAATATAATACACTTGTGAATTTGTCTCTTCACATAGGCATGTGATTTTCTTCTAAATCTTTGACCTTAAAATATATGTCCAATTAGTGATTGTTTCTCTAACAGCTCCCCCTCAATCCCTAATTTACATTCTCTGTTTCTTCATATCATCTTCTTTTCTTTTACTCCTATCATGCTTTTGAATTTGCTGGTCTTCACACCATCCAAGCTCTTTGTCATTATATCTCCTATCTGATCCTTTGTAGAAATGTACTCCACTTCAATCTCTTTCTCCATTACCTTTTCTCTTAGGAACTGATAATGTATCTCTATATGTTTTGTTCTTGCATGAAATACTGGATTTGATGCAAGATAAAGTGAACTCATATTATCTCCATGAATTGTAGGTATACCTTGATCAATGCCCAAGCTTTTGAACAATGTCTGCATCCATATGACCTCTTTAGCTACTTCCATAAGTCCTTTGTACTCAGCTTAAGTTGATGATAATGGTACTGTATGTTGTTTCTTTGAACACCAACTTACAAGCTTATCACCAATATATATCATGTAACCATGAGTTGATCTTCTGTCATCTTCATCACCTGCCTAGTCTGAATCACTATAGGCTCTCAACTTTAAATCTGAAGTAAAAGGATAATATAATCCTTCCTTTATACTTCCTTTGATATATCTAAGAACTCTTTGACCTGCAATCCAATGTGGGTCCTTTGGACAATGCATGAATTGTGATAAAACTCCCACTGCATAACTAAGATAAGGTCTTGTTAGTGTAGCATAAACCAAACTACCCACAAGAGATTGATACTTCCTCATATCTTTGTATTCTACACCATCATATTTACTGAGCTTGTGGTTGACTTCTAGTGGAGTTGAAGCTTCTTTGCAATTTTCCATTCCAAACTTCTTCAACGAGTTCAGAAGATATCTTTCTTGTGACACATATATGCCATGATCTGTATAAGTAACTTCCATTCCAAGAAAATATGATAACTTTCCTAGGTCACTGATCTTGAACTCTTTCTCAAGTAATCTTTTCACCTCCTTGATTCCTTCATCTGGAGTACTTGTGATTATAATGTCATCTACATAAATACAGATGTAGATTGTACCTTCCTCTCTTCTTTTGATGAGTAGACTTGGATCTTCTTTTGAATTTTTGATATCCAAGATCATTGAGATATTGCACCAGTGTATAGTTCCATGCTCTTGGAGCTTGCTTTAATCCATAGAGTACTCTTCTCAACCTGCAAAAAAAATTTGGATACCTGGAATCTATAAACCCTTGAGGTTTTTCCATGTATGCCTCATCTGATATGTATCCATTCAAGAATGCGTTCTTTATATCCAATTGACTTAAGGTCCATCCTTTTGAAGCTGCAATAGAAATGATTTTCCTTATAGTTAACATTTTAGCTACAGGACTAAATGTCTCATCATAATCTATACCATAAGTTTGGGCATAGCCTTTCACCACCAATCTAGCTTTGTATCTGGCTATACTTCCATCTACAAGCTTCTTCACTTTATAAACCCATTTATTTCCAATTAATTTCTTACCATTTGGTTTAGGAACAAGTTCCCATATCTTGTTCTCCTCCAGTGCATTGAGTTCTTCCTTCATTGCTTCTTCCCATTGTTTCTTACCTTTAGCTTCATCATAGTTCTGAGGTTCTTCATCATCTTTGACCATATATGCATAGTTCTTCTGAGTTATGTAAGGAGTATCATAAGAATACCTTTCTGGTTGCCTTCTAGTCCTGATTGACCTCCTTGGTTCACATTCTTCATATGTGTCTGGATACACCTCTACATCAAATATAGGAGCTTCTTCATTTCTTCTTGTTAATCCACTTCTAGATGCACTTGCTTGCATATAGTCTTCATCTTCATTCACCTGCACACTTGATTTTCCTTTTTCATATCTTCTTACCTCTTTTTCAAATTCTTCAGCTGTATGACTTCGATCTGCATACCAACTTTTATGTTCATCAAATGTATCATCTCTAGAAACAAGAAATTGTTTGGTTAGAGGATTCCACAACTTGTAACCCATCTGCTTTTCATCATAACCAATGAACACATATTTTTTTGCCTTTGGTTCAAGTTTATGTCTAAGTTGTCATGGCACATAAGCATATGCAATTGATCCAAACACTTTACAATGATCTAGTGTTGGTTTCTTACCCCACCAAGATTCATATGGACTCATTCCATTTAGAGCTGCACATGGTAATCTATTCACAAGATATGTAGTTGTATTTACAGCCTCCGCCCAAAGAGAATTTGGACAATTCTTCTCCTTCAGCACAGCTCTAGCAAACTCAACCAAAGTCCTATTTCTTCTTTCTCCTACACCATTTTGTTGTGGTGTATACCTAGAGGTTATTTCTCTCTTAATACCTGCATTCCAAAGATAATCATTGAACTCTTGGGAGAAGTATTCTCCACCTCCATCAGACCTCAGTCCCTTAAGCTTTTGACATGCATGAAAATGCTTGAAAGCTCCAAATACTTCTGATCTTTCCTTCAAAACATATAAAGTTATCCATCTTGTAGCATCATCAATGAAAAGAACATAGTACCTTGAGCCACTGATAGATCCTTCTTTTGTTGGTCCCCATAGATCTGTATGAATGAGCTCTAGTACTCCATCATGTTTGAATCCGTTCTTCTAAAATGGTAACCTGTGTGCTTTACCCATTTGACATGCTTCACATTTATAAACCATATGTTGGCTCTGCACATTTGCTAGTCCTAGTACAGATTGATTTGCAACCATAGCTTTAATTCCTCTTTCATTGAAATGACCTAATCTCTTATGCCAGAGATCAAGTTCTGTAATCACTTGTGAGCAAAGCTTGACCAATGTTCCCTTGCATGCTTAAAGTAAAGATTCTACCTTCTTTCTTACCACATGCAATCTGATTATATACATTCTCTGGATCTTCAACAAATACTCCCTCATTTGTAAACCTGACTTGAAAACCTTTTTCAACTATCTGTCCCACACTAATCAAGCTTTTAGGTATTGTGGTAACATACAAAACATTGGTTAGCAAATTTGCTCCACTCTTTCATTTCACTTTTCCAATTGAATGTACACTATGTCTTGTATTATCACTTGTTTGAATTGTATGACTAGAAATGCCTTTTTCCAATTCTAACATCAATTCTCTGTTTCCTGACAAATGATTAGAACATCGAGAGTCAATGTAAAATACCTTTAGATCTTCTTTATCTGATGTGTTGATTGAGTTCATCATCAATGATGTATGACCTTCATGCTGTGTGTCATTTGCATAATTGTAGTAGGTGGTGTTGTAGGATTGATTCTGTCCCCAACTTCTTCCTCCACCTCTACCATAGCCTCCTCTTGGATCTTGTCTACCTCTCTAAAAATTACTTTGATATCTTCCACCTCTACCTCTGCTATTGTTATTCTGATTTTGATTTGATCCTTGTTGATTGTGCCAACAATCATGAGCCAAATGATTAATCAATCCACAGATCTAGCAAGCCTTCTTGTTGTTATTCTAATTACCTCTACCTCTTGCAAAGCCTCTTGGTCTTCCTCTGCCAATGCCTTTACCTCTTGCATAATAAACTTGAGAACTCGATTCCTCTTCATCCTTTGCTTTACCTTTATCTCCTTTCTTTTTGTTCTTCATGTACATTGCAGAACTCTGTCCTTTATCTCCATCACCCTTCAAGTATCGCTCAAATGTTAGCATCAAACCAAGCAATTGATTCAAATCTGGAACATAATGATTTAATGAAAGTTCTGTTGATAAGACAAAAGGTTTCCACCTTTCATCTCCTCTCAAACCTGTAAGTAATTGAGCAATCAACCTATGATCCTCAATATCTTCATCTATGGATCCAAGACTATCTGCTAGATCATCTTAGTGACATAATCACTAATACTTTGACTTGGCTTCTTCTTGAATGTTGTAAACTCTGACCATAGACTTGCTTTCCTTGCTTTAGTATTGCATTGGAAATGATACTCCAATGCATTCCATATATCTTCATATGATTACAATCCTCTGATGTGTGCTAGCAAATGATCTGAGATTGTGTTGTAAATGTATGCCTTTGCACTTGCATCCTTCTTCTGTCAATGCTTTAAAGCATCTAGTTCTTGTTTCTTTGGTCGACTTTCATCTTCAAATACTGGCTTCTCTTCTTCACCTGTTACATATACCATGATATCCTTACTCATAATTAAGGCTTCCATTCTCATTACCCATGTGGGGTAATTATCTCTGTCCAGTTTGTCAATAGAGATATGATCTGCCATACTCCTTTCCTTTTGCTACAACCTGTGAGCTTAAAGGATAAAGGATAATACTTTTTGGAGTTCTTTTTGTATGAAGATACTTTTGAAGTAACCTTTTGATGCTTTGTGTTTTCAAATGCTTCACCTTTCAAGATTTAATGGAAAACTTTCCAAAACTTATCGTACCTTTGCCACCTTCTGCTCTCTATAACCTTTCTGCTCTGATACCACTTGTTCATGTATGAAACATCATAAGAAATGAATTAATGTGACACTAGACAACCTCTATGTTCACTATTAACTCATTGCCACTCCAAACTTTGAGAAATGATAGCCAAAACCAAGAACTTTACTTCTTCATAACTTTCTAGTCACTAAAATGACATATCTTCATTATTTTGCTACTTTATCTTAGCATAAATACTATTTCTCCAAGATATTTTGGTGGACACAAGTAGAAGAGTAGACCTTTCCAACAAGCTATTCTTTGTAAGAAACAAATCTCTAGAACTCAAGTTATGGCCTTCACAAGATCACCTTGTATGACTTGCCAAAATTGGAAATTTTGCCTCCTTTAGTAAAAATGACTATCCAAAAATGAAACTTCTATGCCTAGCATCGATTTGCAACCAAAAGTCGATGCCACACATCGACTTTGTGCTTTTTTTACCACTTTTTTGTTCCTGAAATAGGCGTGTTTAACACAGATATGATCAAGACCACTTTTATGTGGGAAGTCGATGCCAAGCATCGAGTTGCTCCACAAACCTCATGTTTTCAAGAGGATTCAACAAGAAGTAGAACTCAGAGAATGAAAACAATGACTTATTAGCACAAACTCGATGCAAAGCATCGAGTTTCTTGGAAAACCTGAACTTTTAAACTCATCACACAGTAGCAAGCATGGAGATGATGGAGAGAGTCTCATACACAGAACTTTACTTAGTTCTTCTCATAACTATGAAAAACTCAGAAGCTTACAGGTGCTTTCTCACTCAGAGAAGCCCGATTATACTCATTCATACAAAATGAACTCCTACTGACATTCTCTCACTCTCTTCACATTGCGTCAGTTGATACAAACTAACTTATATAGTTTTTCTCAATCTCGTGACTTTCAAAAAACTTCTAGAACTAAAGTGAACTAACTTTACAAATATATTACACTTGTGAATTTGTCTCTTCACATAGGCATGTGATTTTCTTCTAAATCTTTGACCTTCAAATATATGTCCAATTAGTGATTGTTTCTCCAACATGATGCTTTTATGAAGTCTCAAGGCTATTTGAGAAACAATGAGGATCATTGTCTCCACACAAAAAGATGCTCACATGGAAGCTTAATATGCTTGATACTTTATGTCGATGATATGTTGATTGTTGGGAAGTCCTCTTATGACTTGCAATTCTCAAAAAGAAATTGAGTGCGACATTTGATATGAAGGATTTGGGGGATGTCAAACATATTCTTGGCATGCGCATTAATCGTGATAGGAGTAAAAGATGCCTATACTTGTTTGAAATTCATTACATATCCAAAGTACTTCACAAGTTTCATATGCAGGGCGGAACGACATTGAGTACACCTTTACTCACATAGTTGTTGTAGTCTCATGTATGCTATGGTAGTTACAAGACCAGACATTTCATTTGTAGTGGGTGTCTCATGTATGCTATGGTAGCTACAAGACCAGACATTGCATTTGTAGTGGGTGTCGTGAGCAAATATATGTCGAATCCTCCCAAGAAGCATTCAAAAGTGGTCAATATGAATTTGAGATATCAAAGTGGCACTAAGCACAAGTGTTTATGATTGGGTAGAGGGAAAACATTCATTATTGATTACACACATTTTGATTATGCTAGTTTTGTAGAAAATTGTAAGTCTACATCAGGGTACATTTTCCATTTTGTTGGAGGTGTTATCTCTTGGAGATCTTGTCTTCAAGAATGTAGAGTTGTTTTTGCTATAGAAGTTGAGTATGTTGCATGTAAGGAAGCATTTGTTGGTGCAAGGCAATCAACAGTTGAAGTTTTGATGAAGTTTTGAAGTCAAAGATTGAAGAAAAGATCAAGATGTGAAGCATGAAGAAAGTACATGTTCAGAGAATGAAGATATGTATACATATGTACATCAACTTAGAGTTAGCTCACATATACTTTTGTATGGTTATGAGCTTGTACATATTTGCCTATATATACAAGGAAAAATGTCGGTGCCTGATTTTTCTATGTGTTCTCCTTCTGTGCTTGATCGTGAAGTCCATTGGATCAGTGAAGGCCAAGGATGGAAGTACTCTCTTGAGTAAGGTTTTGTATGTTCCTACAATTCCAAAGAATATGATAAGTGTAGGACAAATTGTTGAAAAAAGTTATGAAGTTAGGTTCACTAATGAAGGAGTTTTTGTGGAAGACCCTAGCAATGGGTATAAACAAATTGTTTCAGGGAAGAAAGAAGGAAGATTGTTCACATTGAAGGTTCAAGGTAACATTGGTCATGCCTTGTTCACTTATGGAGGACATAAGATCTTTGAGTTAGATCTTTGGCACAAAAGGAACATTTCAATGAAAGAGGTATTAAAGATATGGTTAACAATGTTTCAGTGATTCGATTGCCTAATGTTGCAGGTCAACATATGACATACAGATGTGAGTCATGTCAATTAGGTAAGTCTCATAAGCAATATTATTCCAAGCATGGTTTTATGTATTCAAAGAAGCTTGAATTGGTACACATAGATGTGTGGAACCATCAAAGGATTTCAGTATCAATGGTTCAAGGTATTATGTGATTTATGTTGATGATGCTACCAGATGGATCACTATCTATGTGATCAAAGATAATTCAGAGGTATTCAATACATTCAAGCATTATCATGTGTATGTAGAAAGAATTACAAGTCAAAAGTTGAAGAGACTAAGGTCAGATGGAGGGGTAGAGTATTTCTCTAATGAGTTCAGTGATTACTTATGGAATACAGGTATAAAAAGGGAAGTTACTTGCAGGTACTCTCCTCAACAAAATGGTGTAGCAGAAAGGAGGAATAGAACTCTTGTTGAGTTTTCAAGATCCATTATGAAAGAGAAAAATTGTCCAAATTATTTGTGGGCTAAGGCTATATATACAACCACTTGTTTGGTCAATAGATTACCATGTAAAGCTTTGCAGGGTATGACACCATATGAGGCATGGTGGGGTAAGAGACCTACTCTAGATCATTGCAAAGTATTTGGATGTTGTTTGGCATATGCATATGTGCCATCTCAAATAAGGCACAAATTGGAACCTAAAGCTAAAAAGTATATGTTCATTGGATATGATGATAAGCAGATGGGATATAGGTTGTGGAGTCCATCCACAAAACAATTCCTTGTGTCAAAGGATGTTACATTTGATGAGCAAGGTACTTGGTATGCAGGTACAATCAATATTCATGCAGGTGATGAAGAAGTTGTGACTCAGAAGAAAGGTAAATCAAAGGTTCAGATATCTGATGAAGAAGAGAATAATGAAGTACAGGTTGAAGTTGAAGAAGTGCCAAGGTTTGATCCAGAATGTGATGAACGAGAAACCTCAAGAAGTGGAGAACTCAGAAGGTCATCAAGACACAAATGGAAACCTACAAGGTATAGCTATGACACTTCTTTTTTGGCTACCAAAGATTATGTTTATATGATAAAGGCAGATGAAGAGCCTTTTACATATGAAGAGGCAAAAGGCAAGGAAAGTTGGGAGAAAGCTATGCAGGAAGAGTATGATGCATTGATGGAGAATCAAACATGGGATTTGGTTCCTAAACCAAATAGTCAGAAGATCATTGGATGCAAATGGGTCTACAAGACAAAGAGGTTTGCAGATGGAAGTGTGTCTAGATATAAAGCTAGACTTGTTGTGAAAGGGTTTGCTCAGACATATGGTATAGATTATGATGAGACTTATAGTCCTATGGCAAAGATGACAACCATCAGGACACTCATAGCTATTGATGCATGTAAAGGTTGGAAATTATGTCAATTAGATGTGAAGAATTCATTTCTAAATGGTTACATTTCAGATGATGTTTTCATGGAGCAACCACAAGGATTTAGAAATGAAAAGTATCCAGATCATGTATGTAAGCTCAAGAGAGCTTTGTATGGTTTGAAGCAAGCCCCAAGGGCATGGAATTATAGACTTGTGAAGTTCTTGAAGGAACTTGGTTTTCAAGTATCTAAAGCAGATAGTAGCTTGCTTGTCAAAGCAAGTGATGATGGGTTCATTTACATGTGCATATATGTTGATGATATAATTCTTACAGGTACAGATGAGAAAGGTATTCAAATTCTAAAGAAGAAAATGGAGAAAGAGTTCAAGATTAGTGACTTGGGAGATTTTTGTCATATTTCTTGGGCATGGAGATCTCATACACTCAACATGCAGTGTATGTAACTCAAGAAAGGTATTTGAAAAACTTGTAAATCAAGTTTAAAATGGATGATTACAGGGTAGCACCTACTCCAATGGAGGTGAATCACAAATTGAGCAGATATGGAGGAGACGAATTCAATGACATGAAGTTGTATCAAATTTTGGTTGGTAGTTTGATCTATGCTACATTAACTAGTCCTGACTTGTCATATGCAGTTGGAGTATTATCTCAATTCATGCATTGTCCTAGGAAAGAACATTGGGTTGCAGGACAAAGAGTATTGAGGTACATTAAGGGTACACTCAAAGAAGGTTTGTATTATGGTTTTACATCAGATACAAACATCAAGATATATAGTGATAAAAATTGGGCAGGTAATCCTGATGATAGGAGATCAACTTATGGATACTTGTGTTTTGTGGGAGATAAGTTAATTTCTTGGTGTTCGAAGAAGCAACACATAGTTGCTTTATCATCCACAGAGGCTGAGTACAAAGGTATGGTTGAAGCTGCAAAGGAAGTGATATGGCTTAAGACTCTTATGAAGAGTTTTGACATCATTCAGAGTACACCCACTATTCATGGAGATAACATGAGTTCATTGTACTTAGCTGCTAATCTTGTTTTTCATGCCAAGACTAAACATATTGAGATTTATTATCATTTTCTAAGAGAGAAGATGACGGATAAAGAGGTTGAAGTTATACATACTTCAACAAAAGATCCGATAGTTGATATGCTAACTAAAAGCTTGGATGGACCAAAGCTACAGAGATTCAAAGATATGGCAAGTATAAAGAAGATAGAGAAAACCTCAATTGATGATTGAGGGGGAGCTATTGGTGCAAGGCAATCAACAATTGAAGTTTTGATGAAGTTTTGAAGTCAAGGATTGAAGAAAATATCAAGATATGAATCATGAAGAAAGTACATGTTCAAAGAATGAAGATATGTATACATATGTACATTAACTTAGAGTTAGCTCACATATACTTTTGTATGGTTATGAGCTTGTACATATTTGCCTATATATACAAGGAAAAATGTCGAGGCAATTATGAGAGAGTGAGAGAGAACAAGATTTGATGAGAATTAGAATTCATTAGACACTTGTGAAGTGAGTAAGATAGCTCTTTCATCCATATGTAAAATTTTCCAGTAATGAAGAAAAGTTGCACCCGATTTTTTTGTGTGTTCTCCTTCTGTGCTTGATCATTTCAAGAATCCTTTTGTAGGTGTCTAATTCCATAGTTGATGAGTCTATGGTTAAAGTTTGAGAATTATGAGTAGGAACATTCATATGTGAGGAAGTGTTGACTGTCTTGTGAAACAGGCGCAATCCCGATGGTGAAAGAAATTATCAGTTCTCAGTGCATAGTGTAAAGTTTTGCACAAGTGAGGAGTCAAAATATAAGTTGGAAGGTAATCCATCTATGGCTAAAAGCATTTGCATAAACGGGTACTAGTTTGGGAGAACCAAGCTTTAGAAGTTGCAGGTGTCAAAGTCGACTGTAGAGAACTATAGTTTTAGACATACATGACTTGTTTAGATCATTTCACAAGATCTACTGAGTCTTTTGGAGTGATTTAACTTGGAGGAGGTGCAGAAAACCATAGGCGACATCTTATGCAAAGTTTTATAAAAAACTTTACACATTTGACAAGTCAATGAGTGAGTTATGTGCAGCAGACTTTCTATGTAGTTATCTTCTTCACAGTTTGTTCAAGATTTTGGTAATTGAGTATTGATTCTCCGAATTGGTGAAGTTTTTAAGTTATTCTTGGTATATAGGTGCTCTAACTTCAAGAACAACTTGTTCTTCTGGAGATTAACACTCTCCATCAGCATTGTCGCTTTCCCATCTTGCTTGTAATATGGGTCTACCTCAACATGTACCTCATTTACTCAATGATAGTCAGAGTGTCATTGCATTGGCTAAGAATCCAATCTATCATGCAAAGACCAAGCACATTGAGGTGAGGTATCACTTCATTAGAGACTACTTAGACACTAAGCATATTATTCTTGAGAAGATTAATACTTGAGATAATGTTGCAGATGCTCTGACTAAATCTCTACCACAAGATAGCTTTTGACATTGTTGTCACTTGATGGGGGTTATTTGCTTCATGACCTTACACAGTTACTTGTATACTGTGTAACATTCCCATCAAGTGGGAGGTATAGTTTGTATACTTACACTGAAGTTTTCTTGATCATTATTTTTTTTTCTCCCATAGTCACTTTGGCCATATTGGCCTTTAGTGGGAGATTATTATTGTTAGTTTCCATGTGAAAGGCCAAATGGCCATCAGAAACTTTTGCATATGCTCCTTAATAAAACATATATTGGTCTGGGTCAACCACAGACTATAAGTTTGACCACATTTGTAACACCTACGAAATCTATCTTTGTGCTCCATGTGTACTATGTTTGTCTGCATATTTTGTAGGCTCTATGTGGCCTACTATGTGCGGTGCCTGGAGCTCGGTTTTTTACTTTGAGAATATCATCATGGAGCTCTTGAGAAGGAGAGTTCAGCATGATGCATCATCGACAAAATACTTCAAGGATTCAGTTCTTCCTAAGAACATGGATATGGTAAAGAACACTAAAGTGCAATTCCATCTCACTTTAGAAGAGTTTCTAAAATTCATACTTGAGTTGTCAAAGCATCTCCAACCTGCATAATCTTATGTGTTGTATCATCTCATGTTTCAACATGACCTTTACATGTAGGATTATGCATATTTGAAAACCATGAAGCATCATGTCACATATGCTTAGAGCAACCACTATCTACATACCATACATTGCTATTGAAATTCATCTTAGTTTCTACATTCATCATGAGAAGAGAATCATAATCATCACTTTTACCTTCAGCTGCATAATTTCCTTGTTTTTTACCTCTTCTTGAATAGCCTCCTCTTCAATTACCACCTTGATAATTCTCATTTTGATAGCAATCTTTGGCATAGTGTCCATACCTTCCACATATGTAGCAATTGTTGTTATCTTCATTCCTTTGTCTTTGATTGTAGTTAAAGTAGCCTCTCATACCTCTAGCACTTGATATTCCTCTTCTTCTTGTGTTGGAGCCACTTGAAGTCCATTGATCATCACTCCTTCTTCCTCGACCTCTATTTGAACCTCTTCTACCTTTGCTTCCTCCTCTTGATGATCCTACATAAAGAGCTTATCTTTGAGAACCTTTTTTATTTGAGGTAGAGCCATTTAGATTCATCTCCTCGGTGACCATGAGAGCAACAAGCTGATCAAACTCTAGTAATTCTCCTCTAACATAAACTGAATTAATGAATGGATTCCATCTCTGATCGTCCTTAAGTCTATTGGGAGTATGTGCAATCAATTCGTCGTCCTCCACATGAGCTTGAATTGATCTTAGTTTATCTCCAATCTCTTCAACCTTCAATAAGTAATCATTGACCGATGTCCTTGTATCTTTCTTTATGTTATTCAATTCAATTTTTATTTGAATCTTCCTTGCTCTTGTACCTATAGCATACAACCTTTCCAATGCAAGCCAAACACCTCTACTTGTGTCTAGATCTTGTATGTGTCCTACCATTGAATCTTGAATATTTTGTGATAAAATGTATATAACCCTTTTGTCTCTTTCATTCCAAAGTCAAAAATCCCTCAATTGTTCCTGATTTGGATCCTTTGGTAATATAGTTTTGATATTTGTTCCATCAATCAAACCATACAAGCCTCTACCTTTCAAGTATGTTGTGATTCTAAATCGCCATACTTGATAGTTATCCTTATCAAGCTTCTCTATTTGTGCATGTTGATCGCCCATTGTGTAAATACTAAACTTCCTCCTTTAACCCTCCTTTTGGATATGTGTGATAATAAGAATTATGAGATTTACCTTTGTAATAAAGTTTATGCATCTTTCTTTTCTTGGATGTTGCTTGAGATGCTTTCTTGCTATCTCCTTCTACCTTCGTGTAGTGTCGATAACGAACCTCTACTCCAATAGCTTCAAATTCTTTATCAAGGTATTAAAACCTTCTACAAGCTTCAATTCATTGATCGAATAACAATGTTAGAGTTTATTGACCTCCAAAGTATAGCTAGAAGTAGGTGGAACGCCCTTAGGAACTAGTTGACCTCCTTACGTGCAAAAAACCAATCACGCTTGCACAGCTTGCTGTTCTCTACTCACTTGGAATTTTTTAAATTTTTTAAAATTTTTTTAGTCATCTATACACAAGAGCTTTCCAATGAGCTAAAGAACATGAAATTTGGATAAATACATAAGGAGATATGACCTCTGCAAGTTTGAGGTTTAATGGAGACCTTCAACAGAGGTGAACCCAAGAACAAATACTACTTGTAGAGAGTAATGCTCTCAGCTCACAAATCCAATTATTACGAAAACTATTCCTATTAAATTAGACACTAAGAGCTTTCAAATGAGCCATCAAACATGTAATTTGGATATATAAGGAGGGAGCTACAAACTCGTCAAACTCTGCATACAAAACTACAATAGTGAAGAGATACACATATGACTCTCTTGGACTTCCAACAAGATCATGACTTCTCCGCACTTATTATAGTATGGGGAGCTAATCTAGAACCTTCCTAATAAATCTAAATTTTTGTTAGACACTTGGATGGAGGTATTACATGACTCAAGTTCTCAAATAAGCAAAGTATTGATGGACTTTGAGAACTAGCAACATCGACCTTCCACGAGAACACCACTATGGCTCCCTTGTGACTCACTGATTTGACTCACCATGTTCTAGAACTCACGTGGTATTTTGGCTATATTTTTCTAATAATATGAGCCTTCTTGAAGTGTTTGAAGATCTCCCAAAGTTATTTACATAATTTGGAACTTTGACCTACAAGAAAACAAAAAATAAATGTTCTCAACAATTATATCACAAAAAACTAGCAGAAGTAAGAGATGAGGAACTTGAATCCATCATCATAGAGCCCTTTTTCTCTTCATACGAAGAATATGTATACTTGGTAGAAACCAGAAAGCATGAATAAGTTGACTATAATCAAGAGGAGAGGCAAACTAACCAGTAGAAATCAAGTGTGAGAATAAGAAGCAAAGAAAAAATCTCCCACATAGGACCAAGATCAAGAATCATTGTCTGAAGTTCCAAAAAAATTCAAGAAGTATGCCATCGAGGATAGGAAAATCATGGTAAGAATGGCTAAATGAGAATCTCTTATAGGAGAAACTTACGATAATAGAGAACAAACTGAAGAAAATTTTTGTGATAATTGAAGAAGGAGAAGAAAAGGGCACATATATAGGACACGATTTAAGTCAAGAAGAACAAGAGTTGATGGAGTTGCAAAGGGAATATAGAGATGTGTTCGCTTGGAACTACAAGGATTTGAAGGGGTAGATCTAGACATTTGATCTCACACGATCCCCATGACACTCGAGGCCAAGCCAACTAAACAAAAGCCTTACACTTAAAATGACAACTATGCAGCTATGATAAAAGAAGAAATTGATCAGTTGATAGGAGGGTTTATCTACGAAACACAGCATACAGAATGGGTATCCCCCATTGTTGTAATCCCCAAGAAGAATGTGAAGTTTTGTGTGTGCATTAACTTGAAGAAAGTTAATGCTACAACCATACAAGATAGTAATCTACTTCCAATCACGGAGCACTTGCTCGAATGTGTAGCTTGCAAGGAAGTTTAAAAATTCCTTGATGGATCATTGGGTTTTAATCAAGTAGTCATTGATCGTGAGGACCAATATGAGATGGCTTTTACCACCATATGTGGTATCTTTGCATCCCATGTGATGCTATTCGAGCTAAAAAATGCACTTGCTACCTTTCAACGATTAATATGTCATGTATTTAAGAACTTCCTCAAGAAAAATTTAGAGTTCTATGTGGATGACTTGTGTGCTCATTCCGAGATAAGACAAACACACATCCCAAAGCTTAGGCAAATATTTGATAAGTGTAGAGAGTATCAAGTGTGCATGAACCTAGACAAATGTGTCTTCATGGTCAGGCAAGGTAAAAGCTTAGGCCATAGTGTCAAAGAACAGAATATCTAAAGATGAGGATAAAGTAAGAGGGATAGTTGAGTTACGCAGACTAAAAATAGTTAGGGAATTACAAGTCTTCATGGGACATTGTGAGTAGTACCAATGTTTTGTCCACATGTATGCTATCTTTGCTAAGCCTTTGTACAAGATCTTGACAAACTTCGAGTGGAATGAAGAATGTGAGACATATTTTAATGATCTTAAAGAATGACTATGCTCAGCCCCTATTTTGACAACACTTTGACATTGATAAAGAGGGTCGTGGTGAGGTTTTCTTCTTAACTAGGAGACATCCACATGTTGAGGTCTCTTTGATGGTGCAAGTGAAAGACTTATGCAGCCTCATCATACAAGATGTATGCTAGTAATTCATAGTTTCTTGATAAACCAAGTTGGCTTCTTTCAGTTAACTGATTATATGCAGTGGAGTCAGTGATTGCCTATGCAAGTTTACATGTTAATACTTGAAATTTTATGAGCATTTCACAATGTCCTTTTGCTCATTTTGCAGAGGAAACTCTAGCAAATGTTTCCCATATTTTTGTTTTTTCAACTATATAGTGGTCCATTTACTCCTTGATACACTTATTGGTGTGAGCACATATATTCTCACATAATCCTTTCATTTGGTCATTACTATTCATTAATCCATTTCTCTGGGAAGACTCTCATAATTTTTTCCCATAATTTGACACTTCATCATCTTTTTTTAGCCTTATTAGTGTTTGGACTCTTCTAGCTCCATTATCATTCTGCTCAGTTCTTGATTATCATTGCATCAGAGATCGCAAGAACGTTTGGTGGATCAAGGTCTAGTGCTAGTGTTCCTAGGAGAAGCTATAACTTTTAGGGCAAAGAACATTTTGAGATCCAAAAAATTGATGGCACAAACTTTGCTTTATGGAAAAATCAAATTACAGATGTGTTCATGTAGAGGAGGCCATGGAAGCCAGTAAATGGAATCTCAAAGAAGCATGTGGACATAGATGAAGATGACTGGGATGAGTTAGATCTACCATTTGATTGCACCTAGCACATACTATTTACTTTACAGTATTGGACGGTGAAAGTGTAGAGGAGCTTTGGAAGAAGTTATGCAACACATATGAAATAGAAAGGGCATCAAATAAAGTGTATCAGATGATAAAGTTATATGACCTTCGCATGAAGGACATAGATAGTGTTGTTGCTCATGTGAATGAGTTTGATGCTATATTTTCAAAGTTACATGCTCAAAAAATGCCATGGATAATGAAATTGAAGTAGTCTTTTTGTTATAAACCTTGCCATCATCATGGGATACATTTTGCACATCTATTAGCAATAGTGCACCTAGTGGGAAACTAGTCTACGATGACATATGTGAAGCACTCTTAAGTGAGGAAATTTGTAGAAAATCTATGGTTGGGACTCACAATGGAGATGCATATAATGTTTGTGATTCTTACCAAGGAAAGAATCTGCAACATGGTAAAAGCAAGAACAAGGAAAAGAATGGTCAACAAAATAAGAGTAGAAGTAAATCAAGGAAGAGGGATATCAAATTTTATTATTTTCATAAGAAAGTACACAGGAAGAAAGACTTCTACGCATTAAATAATGCTAAAGGTAAAGGGAAAAATGTTGATGGGCATGTTAAACAACTACTTGCACCATCTACTTTGATTGTGAAGATTGAAGAAATCAATGCTATTTTTTATGATCCTGATGTGTTTATACTTGATAGTATTATGCCTACTGAGGCTCTTATGGTTGATTCTCTTTCTCACATGTGGCTGCTAGATTCTAGTGCTTCTTTCCATGTGACACCACATAGAGAATGGTTCTCTACTTATGCATCAGAGTCTCTTGGTACTATGAGACTTGGTAAGTGTAATGTTTTCAAGATTGGAGATGAGACTGTGCAGTTAATTAATGGTTCAAAATTGACTATGCATAATGTACTGCAGGTACCTCAAATATTACATAGCTTGATATCATTTGGTCAACTTGATGACCTTGGTTACAAGGTGTTCTTTTGTTGGAATTTGGGGCCCCAAGATCGTTCCAATACTAAAACCTTTTGAGCATACACAACTTAATTGACAAGATGATATGTGAGATAAAGAAAGATAGAGATCTTGAGACAAGATTAGAGAATGTAAGCTGGATGCTTACAAATAGATGTAAAAATTACAAAATGGGAGTACTACTCAACCATATAAAGTGGTGCACTCACTAATGAAAGAAGATCCAAGAAGATGATGATACAAAATTAGATTATGTTAAAATAATCTAAGTGTATGTGACGTGAATGAGCAACGAAGCTAACCTTATTCTCACAAAATGGTGTAACAAAATTATAAACCAACCAACCCTATTTTTGAGATTAGGGTAGAGAAACCCTAAGAACAAAATATAAGGTTAACTCACAAAAGATAGTTACCACCACCTTGTAAAAGACTCCTTGCTCCAAGAGAGTAGCCTCTCCTTCACCGAAACTCCACCTCCTCAAGAGTGTGTGAACACTCTCTCTTCAAGAAGACCTTCAAACTTGAGATCTTTGAGTGAGTGATTATGACAATGAGCTTGGCCTCTTTATATAGTTGTTGTATAGTCCTCAAAAGAAAATACGAAAAGCTACAACCAATAACTCTATCGGCAAAAAAACTCCAAAACATAATATCGCAAAAACTGTGTCACTGTCCGTGTGCTTTTAGAAAAGCTTTTCACAAAAAATTCTATAGCACCTGCTATTGCATCCCACTTGAATCAAACTCGGGTGGGTTGAAGAAGCTTTTAGAATCCTTTGATCTAGACCATAGCACCTGTCAGCTTTTGTTCTATAGTATCTATAAAGAAAATAATATATGCGTGCTGCGCCATCTGAGACTTGAGAGGAGTTGAATGTCCATACTCTATAGTCATTGTTGGACCATATGGAATTGACTCCAACAATCCCTCCTTCAATGTCATATTGGTACAAGCTTCAGTAACCTGCAAATCTTCTCATGACTATCTCTAGTCAATGCTTTGGTAAAAATATATGCAAAATTCTCACTAGAAGGAACATAAACTAGCTCAATGTGCTTCTTAGCTATCTGCTCTCGAATATAGTGGTAGTATACCTCTATATGCTTTGTCCTTGCATGATGCATTGGATTCTTTGCTATAGTTATAGCACTCTGGCTATCTCAAAATATCTGAATGGGTTGACGTATTCTCACATCAAGATAATTGAAAATCTTCTGCAACCAAATTAACTCTAGAGTAGTTGTAAATGTTGCACGATATTCAGCTTTACACGATGAAGTTGCAATAGTGGGTTGTCTCTTCAAAAGCCATGAGATAAGACAACTCCCAGATAGAAACAAAATCCACTAGTACTTATTCTTGTGTCTCTATCACCTGCCCAATCAGAATCTGAAAATCCTTTTAGTAACAAATGTGTAGATTTCGAAAATACCATAGCAAAATTTGAAGTTCCCTTCAAATATAGAATGATTCGCTTTACTGTTTTCCAATGTAACACTATTGGATTCTGCATGAACCTTGATACTTGAGAAACTACAAACTGTATATCAGGACGTGTACTACAAAGATATATCAAGCTACCAATTGCTTGACTATATAGAGTAGCATCAAATGGCTCTGCATCTGCTACCATTTGTAAAAACATGTTCTGATCCATAGGTGTTTGCATAGGTTTAGAATCACTCATCTGAAACCTTTCCAAAAGTTTCTCAATGTACTTCTGATGTGTCATATAGATACACTCATCTTGAAACAAAAACTCAATCCCAAGATAATAATGTAAAATGCCTAAATCATTTACATCAAATGTTTGCTTTAATTGTTCTTTGAACATCTGCAAATCTTCATCTCTGGGACCTGTGACTATAATATCATTCACATAAATGATTGCTATAATCATCATACCTATTTCAACTTTGACATAAAGAGTTGGAACCGCATCTGAGTTATGAAAACCAATGGATAAAAGATATATATGTATCTTTTCATACCATGCTCTAGGTGTCTGTTTTAAACCATATAAAGCTTTTATAAGCTTACATACCAAATGTTCTTTACTTGTCTCTTCAAAACCTACTGGCTGTTGAATATACATATCCTCATGTAAATCACCATTAAGAAAAGCAATATTAATGTCAAGTAGATATATATGCCAACCAAAATGTGTTGCTAGAGCAAGTATTGACCTAATAACAGTCATCCTAGATGTAGGAGCAAATGTCTCATCATAATCAATACCTTTTTGTTGTGCATATCCTTTGACAACTAACTTGGGCTTGTATCTATCAATAGTACCATCTGCTTTCCTTTTGATTTTGAAGATCCATTTTACACCTATAGCCTTCTTTCCCTCTGGTAACTCACATAGCTGCCAAGTTTGATTCTTATGAATAGAATCAATCTCTTCTTGCATAGCTTCTTTCCAAATAGGAATGTTAAGTGCATCTTTAACACATGCAGGTCCATCTTCAATAGTCGTAAGTGCCAAAATATCATGAATCTCAAAGTCTTCAACAAAACTTATATGATCTCTGTGTTGTTGTTATCTAGTCTAACTCCTTGTTCTTCCAGTAAAAGTCTTTATACCACTATCTTTCCACCCGAGGTAACAGGACTTTCTAGAACTTTAACTTCTTCCATTTCTTGAACCAAAGTCTCATGTGGAACTGACTCTGTAGAAGGTTGTGAAATTCCTCTTTCTTCAACTTTTTCTTGAATCCTAGGAATCTTAACTCCCTCCTGATATGGATGAACATGTACATCCAAAATGTTTCTAAAAAATCCATAGTCATTTTCACTAATGAACTCTGGAATTTTTGCTTCTTTATCACAAACCATATTTTAGCAATATAAGCATTACGTGAAAGAATATTGAGAATCTGGATAGCTTCTTGACTTTCATTTTCAATGATAGCTACAAATTTCTTGAACATAGGAAAGACTTTTGACTTCAACTTAAGACCATAGATCCATGAGTATCTCATAAAATCATCAACAAATAGAAAAAAATACATGAAGCCTTGAATAGATTCTGCTCTCATAGGTCCATTCAAATCTGAATGAATAATCTGCAATTTCTTGGTAGCTATAATATGACCATGTTTCTTGAAACGTGGTTTATGTATCTTACCTTCAAGACAACCTTCACATATATTTGAATCATCTACTAGCTTGAGTGAGGGTAAACTCTCAACCATATCTCTGACTTTGATACTTTTGAAAGCTCCAAAATTAATATGTCCAAATCTCTCATGACATAGCTTCATATCTTCCACCAGTGATGAAGATTTGACCTCATATGCCTAACTGATTTTTGACAAAACAAAGATCCCTCCTCTATGCTGACTTTCTCAAATACACGTGTCATCTTTGTGTGATAAGATCTTACAAAGATCTCTCTCAAATACAACTTTAAAACCATCGCCTAAAAATACAGATATAGATAGCAGATTCTTCTTCATTTCAGGTACATAAAGAACATCTTAAATCTGAAAATCACCACCTTCTCTTGACTTTAGGGTTACTGTACCTATTCCCACAACATCCAAATCATTGCCATCTGCAATAGTAACTCTTCTACCTGAAGAATAAGAAAGGGAAGAAAACACATCTCTGTAAGTTTTCATATGCTTTGTAGCACCTGAGTCAAATATCCAAGGACTTGCTGAAAGAACTTGTAAAGCTGCCTGATCAAAAGCTACTTCCTCAATAGTGATACAGGCATAAGAATCACCTTGAGATTTCCCTTTTTTATCATCTTCTGCAACATTATCTGATGCCTTTTTCTTTTCTGTTCCTTTTATAATATGCTGCTTTTAAATGTCCAGGTTTCTTGCAGTAATAACATATTACTTCCTTCTTCTTAGAAGACTTCTCTTTAGATGTAGTAGATACAGAATCTGAAGTAGAAGGTGAGAGAGACCTACTTTCCTTCTTGGATTGCTTTTCCTTCTTATCCTTCTTCTTCTTTTTACCCGTTGATGAAGATGAAAGTGCTTCTTCATTCTCTTCCATTCCCTTCAATTGATCTTCATCTTGAAGCAAAAAGAACTCTAGCTCTTCAAATGTAACCTCTCTATCTCTTGTGGTAAGAGTAAGAGTAGTTATGAAAGACCGATATGAGATAGGAAGTGAATTAATCAACTTATTTACCATTTCTTCATCTGATATCTCAACTCCTACATTTAGAAGTTGATCTCTCAAGTCAATGAGTCTCGTAATGTGGGTTTGAATTGACTCACCAACCTTCATCCTTGTATTTCCTAGTTGTCTCCTTAAGTGAGCTTTCCCAGATTTCTGCTCTGAAAAAGATTCTCAAGCTTCAACCAAGATTGTCTAGAACTTCTACAAGATCTGATATGTGGTAGAATATGCTTTTTGACACTCATTGCTATGAATGAAAGTGCTAAAGCATCTCTAGCATCCCACCTTGCCTGATCTTCAGTAGGAGGTACTCTAGGTAAAGACCTACCTGTGACTGTGGATGTTGAAGTGGTTACCTCTTCTTCAGTTGGTTCTGTAACAGTAATTCTAGTACCTCTTGAAGCTGTTGTATCTCCTTCTTCACCTTCTCGTCTGGATCTTGTTAAGGATCCATTGACGATACTCCATAAATCCTTTGTCACTAAAATATTCATCATCATGAAACTCCACATGGGATAATTAGAAGGTCCATCCAACTTGTCTTCAATCTCAATTCTAATCTCACTCATCTTAACTAAGTGTATATGTCCTAGAAGATGATGATACAAAATTACATTATGTTGAAATAATCTAAGTGTATGTGAAGTGAATGAGCAAAACAGCGTCGTTGTCCGTGTGCTTTTAGAAAAGCTTTTCACAAAAAAATTCTACAGCACCTGTTGTTGCATCCCATTGGAATCGAACCCGACTGGGTTGAAGAAGCTTTTAGAATCCTTTGATCTAGACCATAGTTCCCGTCAGCTTCTATTCTATAGTATCTATAAAGAAAATATTATATGCTTGTTGCGTCATCTGAGACTTGAGAGGAGTTGAAAGTCCATACTCTATAGTCATTGTTGGACCATATGGCATTGACTCCGACATCTTCTATGCTCACTCCTTTTGCATATCAAAGGGCAATATGGTTATTGCAAAAGGAAGCAAAGCTGGCTTTGTTTACCCTTTACTTGTATCATAGAAAGAACACTTATTAGTTATTATTGAACAGCCCATGGCTTGTATTTGGCATGGCCGTTTGGGCCATATATCTCATAGTGGAATGGAAAATCTTTCTTGTTTTGGCTACTTACATGTGCTATCTTTCTCTGATTTTTCATTTTGTGAGCATTGTCAATATGGAAAGAAAACTAGGAATGTGCAAAGATGCACATTGACTCTTCAATTTAGTCTTTAGATCTTGTTGATGCAAATGTGTGTGGCCCTCTACCCACAAGGTCATTAGGTGCTTCTCTTTACTTTGTCACTTTCATAGATTATGCTACCATAAAAGTCGAGGTATATCCTATCAAAGTAAAGGATGAGATATTCCTTACTTTTAGAAAATGGCTTACTTTAGTTGAGAATGAAAAAAGAACTAAGCTTAATGCTTTACGTTTAGATAATGGGGGTGAGTATACCTTGCTTGAATTCAGTCTTTTCTATCAGTCTAGAGGAATTCATAGACGGTTTATAGCTCCTTATAAAATGGTGTAATTGAAAGGATGAATAGAACTATTCATAGAGAGTTTATAGCTCCAATATAAAATGGTGTAGTTGAAAGGATGAATAAAACTATTCAGGATAGAGTAGTTTCTATGTTGCATAATGCAAAGCTTTCATAAAGCTTTTGGGCAGAAGTATTAACTACACTTCATGTTATTAACCTTTCACCTAGTACTGCCAAAGGTTTGAATGTGGCACAAGAGTTATGGACAGGGAAGCCACCATATTATCATTATCTTTGAGTTTTTTCATGTGAAGCATATGTTCATATATCCAAGAATCTTAGACAAAAGTTGGACCATAAGTCAAAGAAATGCATTTTTCTTGGATATTGGTCAAGAAGGCCAATTTGGATATTGCTTATGGGATCATGAAACACGGTCAGTGATTAGAAGTATTGAGGAGATTTTCAATGAGTTTAAGAAGCATAAACAACCCATTAAGGAGGTTGGAGTGAGAAGAGTGATGTTTTAGGATACTAGCCTCCAGTTAGCATGCATAAAAATGATACACACAAGGATGTTCAAGGGAATGACTGATCACATCAATTTACCAATGTTCTAGTTCAATAGCCATTGAGACACTCTGCACACGTCTCACATCCAATTGATAGATATGTTCGAGGTTTGGATTTTGTTATGCTAACATATGTTGGTGAACCTTCTTGCTACAAAGAGGCTATGCAGAGAGAGGATCATGTCAAGTGGGAGTGTGCAATGAAGAGCGAGTTGAATTCTATTCACAAGAATGGTACTTTGGATTTAGTACCTTTTCCAAAGGGCAAGAAATATTTACCATGTAAATGGGCATATAAGTTGAAATTCACATCAAATAGTGCTTCTCCAAAGTAAAAAGCACGACTTGTTGCAAAGGGTTTTTCTTAGAGCTAGTCCAAACGGATGTGAAAATTGCTTCCGTACATGGAGATCTTACATATGAGATTTATATGGAAGAACCAAAGGGTTATATAGATCCCTGACAAAGAAAGTCTAGTTTGTAAGTTGAAGAAGAGCTTATATGGACTTAATCAGTCCCCTAGACAATGGTACCAAAAGTCTGATGCTTTTGTGAAGTCTCAAGGCTATTCTAGAAGCAATGAGGATCATTGTCTCTACACAAAAAAGATGATCAAATGGCACCTTGATATGCTTGATACTTTATGTTGATGATATGTTAATTGTTGGAAAGTCCTCTTATGACTTTTCAATTCTCAAAAACAAGTTGAGTGATACATTTGATATGAAGGATTTGGGGGATGCTAAACATATTCTTGACATGTGCATTACTCATGATAGGAGTAAAAGATGCAAATACATGTCTCAAAGTGAGTACATATTCAAAGTAATTCATAAGTTCCATATGCATGGTGGAAAGCCATTAAGTACACCTTTACCCACATATGTGAAATTGAGCAAGGATGATTACCCCAAATCATTACGAGAATTCCTTATCAATCTTCCTTATCAGTCTCATGTATGCTATGGTGGCTACAAGATTAGACATTACATTTGCAGTGGGAGTTGTGAGGAGATATATGTTGAATCTTCAAAAGAAGCATTGGGAAGTGGTCAAGATGATTTTAAGATATCAAGTGGCACTAAAGACAAGTTTCTATCCCTAAGTAGAGGGACGACATCCATTATTGGTCACATAGAATCAGATTGTGTTGCTTGTGTAGGCAATCGTAAGTCTACATCAAGGTACATTTTTCATTTTGTTGGAGGTGTTATCTCTTGGAGATCTCCTCTTCAAGAATGTACAATTGGTTCTAGTATAAAAGCAGAGTATGTTGCAACAAGTGAGGCATGTAAGGAAGCATTGGGGCTTTTCCATCTTGCTTGTGATATGGATCTATCACAGCATGTACCTCTTTTGCTCAATGATAGTCAGATTGCCATTGCTTTGGCTAAAAATCCATTCTATCATGCAAAGACCAAGCACGTTGAGGTGAGGTATCACTTCATTAGAGATTGCTTAACCACATCCATTGAGCACATTATTCTTGAGAAGGTTCATACTAGAGACAATGATGCAAATGATTTGACTAAAGCTCTACCACATGATAGCTTTCAATAGTGTTTTCACTTGATACGGCTTACTTGAGTCAAGATCTTACATAGTTACTTGTATATTGTGTAACATGCCCATCAAGTGCGAGGTATAGTTTGTATACTCTTACTAAGGTATTATTTATCATCCTTTATTTTTCTCCCATAGTCACTTTGGCCATATTGGCCTTTAGTGTGAGATTGTTATTATTAGTGTCCATATGAAAGGCCAAACGGTCGTCGAACACTTTTGTATATGTTCTTTAATAAAACATATGTTGGTCTGATCAGCCATAGATTCTAAATTCGACCTCACTCAACAAATTTGTGTTCGCGTTCTCTGTGTACTATGTGTTTTCAATGTATTCTAGAGGATAGTGTGGAGTACTGTGTGCGGTGTTCGGAGATTGGTTTTCTACTATGAGGGTATACAAAACACTTAAAAAATGTTCACCACCGAGTTTTGGGAGTATCACTCAAAGATGTTCATAACCAGGCCAATGCATTTTCTTCAACTCTTTTCTTGCAAACAACTCATGTATTCAATGCAGTATCGATATCCACTACAAGCCACACCATAGGTCATAGCATTCGATAAATTAGAATTAGATCTAGCACATAGTCTCGATGTCAATGAGCACATCCTCTCTCAAAATCTCCTTCAAAAGTACATCGATCGATTCCTGCAGCAAGGTTCTGTCGGCAAGGACAAACGCTAGAGGGAGAAGGTGTTGGCAGCAACTCTCGACACGGAAGAAGAGGAAATATGTAAAGAGTAAAGAAATGAAACCAAAGGAGGGCCCCATCAAATTTTCAAGCATCAAGATTCACCTACAAATATCATCATCATCATCATGAGCAACGAGCATGATTTAAATCGCTACAAACTCTATAAAAACCCAATTTTGCAATGTAATGCTCTATTTTATGCAAGCAAAGTCATCCTTGAGCTTGAGCAGCTTAGATAGAATGTACCTATCAAATTTCACATTTTTTGGGCATCCTCTCATACCCCAAAAGTAGTTTATGACATAATGTTTAATTCCGTCAGCCACTAGATGTGAAACTGGTCACTTCACCTCAAAAAACTATAAAAAGAGCTAGAGAGCTAACTTTGAGGTGTGCGCTTTGTAAGAGATCTTTTTATTTTGAGTAATGAATAGAATTTTTTCTCCTTCCATTATCTCTCCTATTGCTTCTTTCATGTGTGTGTGCCTGTATGTGTGTGCACTAGTGTGTTTCTCATCTCCACCTTTGCACACATCACTCATTCATAGTCTTAATATCATCCTTACATCTCCGCGGATTGACAATTAAGGAGGTGGAGCTACATGACATGATACTCACCCTTGTGTAAAGCAATAGTTCCAGGTTTGTATTTTGTTATGTTAACAATCAGCCTTCTTGCTACAAACAGCCTATGCACACAAAGGAGCATGTCAATTGGAAGCATTCCATGAGGAGTGAATCGGATTCTATTCACAAGAATAGTACTTGGGATTTAGTACCTTTGCCAAAGGGTATGACAGCTTTACCATGCAAATGGGTATATAAACTAAAATTCACATCCGATAGTGCTTCTCCAAAGTATAAAGCATGACTTATTGAAAAGGGTTTTAAGCAACATGTGTTGATTTCGAATAAATTTTCTCTCTGGTAGTCAAGATGACTACATTGCACATGTTGCTTGAAAATGAAGGACTTTGAGATAGTCCAAATGGAAGTGAAAATTGCTTTGTTGCATGGAGATTTTACAAATGAAATCTATATGGAACAGCTAGAGGGTTATCTAGTTCTTGGCAAAGAAAGTCTAGTTTGTAGCTAAAGAATGGCTTATATGGACTTAAACAATCCCCTAGACAATGGTACCAAAAGTTTGATGCTTTTATGCAATCTCAAGGCTATTCTCAAATCAATAAGAATCATTGTCTCTACACAAAGAGATGCCCAAATGACTGCTTAATATGCTTGATACTTTATATGCATGAAAACTTGATTTTTGGGAAGTCCTCTAATGAATTGTCATTGCTCAAAAAGAAGTTGAGTGAGACATTTGAACTCATGATAGGCGTAAAACATGCATCTACTTGTCTCAAAGTGAGTACATTTCCAAAGTACTTTACAAGTTCAATATGCATGGTGGTGAGGCATAGAGTACACCTTTACCCATATATGTGAAATTGTGCAAGGATGATTGCCTTAAGTCGGATGATGAAAAGGAATTCATGAACCAAATTCCTTAGCATTCTATTGTTGGTAGTCTCATGTATGCTATGGTAGTTAGGAAACCAGACATTGCATTTACAGTGGAGGTTGTGAGCAGATATATGTGTAATCCTGGCAAGAAGCATTGGGAAGTGGTCATGATGATTTTGAGATATCTTAGTAGCACCAAGGATGCTAGGGTAGAGGAAAAGCACCTACTATTGGTCACACAGATTCTAATTATGATGGTTGTGTAGATAATTGAAATTCTATATCAAGGCACATTTTTCTTTTTGTTGAAGGTGATATCTCTTCAAGATCTCATCTTCAAGAATACACAGTCATTTCCACTATAGAGGCAGAGTATGTTGCAACAACTAAGGCATGTAAGGAAGCACTATGGCTTTCTTGTCTAGCTTGTGATATGGGTCTATCTTAGCATGTACCTCATTTGCTCAATGATAGTCAGAGTGCAATTGCTTTGGCTAAAAATCTTCTCTATCATGCCAAGACTAAGCACATTGAGGTGAGGTACGATTAGTGAATTGCACTTGCAGTCAACGATGAACGTTGTTCGAGTTGAACTACCAATAATTAGGACTTCCTCCATTCCCATGATTTCCATTAGCATTCTCAAATGACTATGCTTGTTTCTTGGGGGGAAACACTAGCAACCCATGTATTTTAACTTCGTCTTTTTTGCCTCTAGAAGATCCCTATATCCCCCCTTAGACTGATCTAAATAGGTGACCCAAGCCAGATCCTCAAGGTCATGCAATTCATAGAGAATAGTTTGATTTGCATCAATTCCCATGATAGGTGGGGATTCATGCATCACCCTGCCGGTGCCCTCAATCAAATAGATTTCGATTGAGCCCTCAGCTTGAGGAATATGGTTTCCTCTCAAGATATTGACCACCATTGACTTTCCCCTAGGAGTGGGTAACCATTTCTTCACTACTAGGGTTAGTTGGTTGAGTAGTATCTTCAATGATACTCAGACATCGCGACACCTTTGCAGCATCAATGACACTTGGAAAACAACACACCATACCTAAGGTTCATGATACACCATGCATGGGCAACGACACACAACACTTCCATTCACAATACACAACACTTGAGACCATGTCAAACGACACCTAAGTGTCAGTGGTATGTATCCACGATACCACGACACTGAGTGAGTGCCAATGATACTTGGCTCATGACACTATGGTGTCGCAAAACCTTCCACATATCGGGATACTTAGAGATATCGATGATACCTAAATGTCAACATGTCAACAACATTTAGATATTCGAACCTCTAGGTATCATGATACCTTCTAAGCATCGGCAATACCACCCAAATGTCATGATACTCCATTGTGTCGACAACACCAACCAAGTGTCGATGATATCTCGAGAATCAAGTGTTGATAACACCTAACTCAACTTGGATTGCTACATCACTAAATTAAATTTTGAAACTACCAATGCATTCCTTCTACCTGTAAAGCCAAAAACATTGCTCACGACACTCGGGTGGTGTCGTTTCTCCCTATGTAGTGTCATTTTGGCAAGACAAGGTTTATAGCTTTGTAGAGCTTACCTCAAAGGTCTTGTGCCTCAAATCTCAAACCAAAATATGCACTGCATCGCTCACACCAACTATTTGAATGCTCACAACACTTGACACTCTCAAGCTCTCTCAGTGCTCTCTAGTCACAAATGAGATTTCAAGATGTTGCCTTGGGCATATGGACCCTAGGTGATGCAATGTCAAAACAAAATTGTGTTTTTTTTTTTTTATGTTTTTGGCTAGCAATAACTTCCCTAGCTTTCCTAAAATGCTAACCCTAATTCCTAAATGACTTAGCTTCTCTTAAACCTACCAACTTGCTCCACACACTCACAAGTGGTGAAGTGTAATGCAAGTGCAAGAATGAAACTCTAGCTTCAATCCAACTTCAAGTGGTCACTTAACTAAACATGTCGAATTGTTAAACTGAGAGCAAACTCAATCAAGTGCATAGAAGCATGTGCTCATACATGATGATTAATGCAACCAATGGGCAAATAAACACGAATTGTGTGAATCACATCACATAACCACCTTCTACACTCAGATATACGCCGTGACACTTGTAATAGTGATAAAAACGGAAACAAAGTTTTTCCTAGGTCCTATATCCAAATATGATCAATAGCGGATTTGTTTCAAAACTCACGAAAAGAGCATCTACTACAAGTGTTCTCGAAGCGTTTTAGGTTTCCTAGACAAAGTAAAGACCCAAAAAACAAAGTTCTGAGCTTACCTAGAGTCTTACATTCCTTACACTCCATACAAGCGGAAAAAAGATCAAGGACAATGAAAAAGGGTGAAAAAATAAGGTTCAAAAATTTCATCATGCCTACAAAGTTACCTTTATCTACTACAGAAATCCACAGGTCATTTATATAATCTCATTGACTGGAGTCAAAACGCACAAGTCATCACCAACTCACTAAGCTCGCAAAGGACAATTTTCCACAGCTAGCCTATAGCTTGACTACTTTGTGTCTTCTGTGAAGGACATGATAATCCTGAAGACATCATTGCATAAGTCAAAAATCATTTTGAGGGGATTTCCTAGAAACTCCTAAAATATTTCTTTTTGTCGCATTTCCTATCACATTCAAGTTCTAATAGTAAAAGCTGAACAATGCATTTGTGCAACAAACTAAGATTCAAGATTGCTTGTAATATGAACGATGGTAAAAGAGCACTTGTACCTTCAAAACTGTGCAAATATACGAGTGCTAATGTATTCAGTATTTCTTGAGAATTTGTGCTTGTGGATAAATACCGTCTTATGTACGACTTTGAGTACTTCTAACTTCTGCATACAACATATTTCCTAAGAAGTATAAAGAGATTTTACGCTCCAAAAAGGACTGCATTGTACACTTAACGTATCTATTTTGAAATGTTCAAATCTCATCAAAATGGAGACACATGTTGTATGAGAAGGAGAAATGCGATAGTCACATGAAGAAGTGAATGCTACTAGCAATTAACTGGATGAAATGTAGACAAAGTAAACTCTTGCAACCGAAAAAATCAAGTGTTGCATTATTCATTTGGATGTCCATCAGAAAATTACATCAGAGCTCAGGGCTTTCCACAAATAGAGGACTCTACACTCAGAAACAAAACCGCCTGCTAATATATAATAAGGGGAAAACTCTGAATGGATGAGAATGCTTGAAAAGAATCGTGATCTTTTGTTTGCTATATCTGCAATGCTTCAAATGCTAACACTCACAGGTCTTTTATTGATATGTCATCTTTTTGGAGTTGGACCACTGTCCACACTGACTTTCATAATTAATTCGACTTTGTTAGAAACACCCGGGTAACCTAAGCAGGCAAAGTGAACCACACTATAAAGAGAGAACTTGAGCAATAAATCCATTTTGCTCGTTTTCAGAACCTTATTGGAGGAAAGACACACATCCCCCTTGAAAACTACTATGCTTGGATCTTAACACCTCACCAGAAGCTCTTTTATTGCCATGCCCTCGGTTTAGTTAGAACATACATCTTGCAAGAGCTCATTGCCATCTTTTGATGACAAATCATTGCAAAGCAAGAAAGACACTTCACACAGAGAATGTACCATCGGGAGTTTTTGATATCTGGAATGCAGTGTCAAACGGGACATCTGGCCCATCCTCATCAGTCCCAAAATAGCGGTCCCCAAACTCCCCCATACCAGGCACAACACGATACTCCTCATTTAGTGCTGCATCAATCTCGGAAGTCACAATTTTAAGAAATGGAAACCGCTTACAAACAGCATGAATTCCTTCAGGAGCCTGGCAAGGGCACATAAAATAAGCCCCAAAAAATATAATAATAAATTAATTAATTAAAAAAAAAAGAGACAGTTGGGTCCAACCAACTGTATACCTGGATATCATTTAAATTAGATAAGAATTAAAGTGACTTACAAATGAGATAAGCATTGAGGTAACTTACAGAAATAAGGTTCAAAAAAATTATGTGCGACTCTGGAACTCCCTTTTGCACGAGGAGTTCAATAGCTTGAACAGCTGAATTCCCTGCATGCAGTCAATGTGCAAAAAAATAAACAATGAAACATGATATACAGCAAAATTAAATAGAATTTACAACTAGAGTCTCAAAGCTGTAAATGATAATGACCAACCAGTTGCAAGAACTGGATCAAGAAGAAGAACATGTCGATTGGCAATATCTCGAGGCAGCTTCTCATAAATAAGCTGTATTTAGCAGACAAGCACAGAAAAGGCTAGTATTGATGTGTGCTCTAAGATGTGTTCAGAATCAGATGCAGAATATCCACATTCAAAAAAACATCATATCATCTTAAGATATCAACCTGCTTGCCATTATCTCCATCACGATGAATAAGGATCTTTCCTATTTTGATTCCTTTGCAACAAGCCCTAAGAGCATTTTCCATGCTTTCACCACTGCCAAAAACAGAGGTAAATGCTTTTGTATGGAATTGGGATCCCCCAGTAAGTGCTCATCTCAAAAAAAGCTATCAGTGTCCAAAAATTAAAGGAAAAAGGAGAGTTGAAGAGAATACAGGTACTAATGTCAGAACTCTACTGAAACAGTGGCATATAGTTACACTACTCTATTTGGCATGCAAGCTACCAATCAGAATAAGAAGCGTGTTGATATATGTGTAGCTGTAAACCATGATATGCCATCAATATTAAAGCATGTTTCTTGCTGAACCAAGCATGTGATCCACAGAACAAAGGACCTACTGTTCCTACTAATAAGAAATCTCACGGGCTTGAGGGCTGCGAAATGTCTGGAGGTACCTGACACATCACGAATTTCTTTTCAGATTGTCTATAAATGTTACCATCTGGCAATCTGTGCACCTCTGTCATGCCCAACATACAGTGCATCTGTATACATCAATGAAACAGGGATGCTCCCCACCCTTATTATGTCAGCTCATCTGAAAACTCTGATAGACTCACCCAGACAGGCAATCACGAGTTTCTTTGTAATTCAGGCTGCTCAGTTATTTGCAGATATTAGAATCACAAATCTTACACCAGATGAATGGATGACATGATCGATGTCAACGACAATACACAAGACGTTTCCTCCTTGGTTGTGATGACAGTGTTTCCGGGCACATACCAGAACTTGTGTTCATGTCTAAAATGAAGTTATCTTCATTCACTTTATTAATTCCAGATTGGCACTGGTATATTCAAGGAACAGGAACAGGAGTGCATCATGCTTAACTCTCTGCAGCGATCACTCAACATCCATACATGTGTTGTTTCTCACAGGAATCTGACCTCTGACACAGACGAGTCCAAAAGTTCAAAACAAGTCTCGTAATATGTTTCAGACGTTATCTGACGTGACTATTGTTTTTCTCTAAACAAAGTTATAAAAAAATTATGGTAGATATTTCAAATGATGTTGGAATGATAAATACATGATCATTAAGCATAAATTCCATGAATAAAAGGAGTATCAAAGCTCGAATGGCACAAGAGAGTGAAGACAAGAGGTCAAAAGTTTATAAATATGAAGGTCAATCCGATATGCATTTCTGACTTGGAGTCCAATTCAAACCTGACACAAGTCCAGTAAAACATTTCAGACAAGTCCAGTTGCAACTATGCATACAAATATATTCAGCAGGTTGTAGTTGTAAAAACCAGGTATTTGAAACTTCGGCTATTAATCCAGTAACCTGGATCCACATCTCAAATTCTCTCATGCAAGCTGTCTGCTTCATGCAAGGTGCGGCACCATTGATTCATGCCTAACCAGCTGAAACACTCGACCCATCATGGCTGGCCACACAGCTGAAATGAACCCTCATCCTGGCTTTGTTAGTTGCCAACAAGTAGGTTCAATTTCCACCTAACTACACACACATAGTTGAGCCATCCTCGATCCACAGAATCCATATCTCAATTATAGCTGTAGGGGCCAGCTTGTGTCAATTGCTCAGTGACTCTGTTCAACAAGTGGTTCTCTTACTACCTTTAATAATTAATTTCAATCACTTGTTGAAGGTTTGCTTTCCAGCTTCATTTCCTCACATCTGAACCCTTGAAGGGCTGACAAGATCATGCTTGACAATTAGAATATCTGCACTTTCCATATGCAAACAGCACCACTAATCCTGCCTTATACTACAATCTACTTCATCAACCAGCCTTGTATCTCCATCCACAATTCTGTTCTCTTGTAGATGTTC
>CM035434.1:148261906-148269406 GCA_020310875.1 Ceratopteris richardii
CTATTAGGCATCGATATTGTGAGTCAAAGTCACCAGGGGACGGGGACGGGGACGGGGACGGGGACGGGGACGGGGACGGGGACGGGGACGGGGACGGGGACGGGGACGGGGACGGGGACGAGGACGGGGACCGAGAACAGGAGTATGTGAAGAGTACAGTTAATCATGGGTTGCTATCATAGTACAAAAAGAGAGATTTAAATCGAGACTAAAAATCGGGATTTGAAAGATTTAAATGTTTTAATCGCTGGAATAAGAAATAAAAATTGCGATTTTCACTTTTTTGCAATTTTTTGTGATTTTTTTTTTTTTGAAATTTTTGTATATACACATGTAAATTATTCTAGCTCAAAATCGAGCAAAAATAATTTTTTTTTTTAATTTAAAAAAAAAAAATCACAAAGAAATCGTTTAGATCGTTTAGAGATTTAAAAGGTTTTTATTTTATGAAAAAAACGCGATTTTTTTGTACTATGGTTGCTATACAAGTATGATGAAAAACTTCAAATAAGAGCATGGAGTGATGCAGATTGGGCAGGGAGTGTTGATGGTAGAAGATGAACTTCTTTCTATGTTTTCATACTAGGTACAAAAAGCAATGTGGCTTAAGAAGCTCTTCAAAGATTTTAGTGTACAACTCGGACAAATTCCAGCTTATGGAGATAACATGTCCAGCCTACATCTTGCTAGCAATCCCTTGTATCATGCAAGGAGCAAGCACATTGAGATGCATTACCATTATGTAAGGGAAAAGGTTGCAAGCGGGGACATTCATGTTCATTTTGTAGGTACAAAAGGACCAAGTTGCAGATATCTTCACCAAAAGCTTGGATATGACCAAGTTAACAAAGGTTACAAAGGCTATGAGCTTGCTTGATATAGACACTACCACCTTAAGCTTGAGGGGGAGTGTTGAAAATGTGAACTATGCAAGCTTTACATGGATAAAGGGGTCAAAAGACCGTAATGTGGACAAAAGTCAGAACTCAAATCACTTGGGGCAGTCTCAAGGTCGGGCAAAGTCGGGCAAGGCAATCCTAAGGCGGTGGAAAAGTCGAGAGGCATCCAAAAGCTATAAAAGGAGGTGAAGAGACACCAAATGCATGGAAGTCTTGTAGGTCATTGAAGACTAAGGGACATATACTCAAGGAGGCTCAAGGAGAGAGTCATCGAAGGCACAAGAAGCTAAAACACAACAATCCAAGCTAGGAAAAACGAAGAGGAGGGCGTTACATGCATAGAGGAAGAGCAAGGAGAAGCTATCAAGCCCACACCCCCTCTAATCTCTTATAGGTATAGACGTAGTCTGCTTATAACAATTGTAACTCTTTGTGTACAGAGAAATTGGTGTATCTTTGTAACCCTAATTTCTAGATATCCTACATCTCTGCATAGTCTATTTTGTGCAGAGTTGTTGACTAACCTAAATAGATCCATTTGAGGTGTTCTATAGCTTGTTGGAAAGCTTATGAACCATACTAAGTGTGGCTAAAAGCTTGGGTGATTTGGATCAGTGTCAGGCAAGTGAATCATAGTTTTGTTGCAGGGTGGCAGAAAAGGTGTATGAAGGGACCTAGGTATTGGGTTCATTTCACTTTTGGTGTGCAAATCTGAGGGATTAAATTCCATCACCTGCCACCAATGTATTTTTGGCACCTTTTCTCGAGAAAAATCACACTTGCCGAGAATCAACTATTTCTTATGTTCCCAAAACTTATGCTAGCAATCCTTGTGGTATCTTTCGATAGGGCAAGGATGGATAGCTCTTGAAAAGGGTGAGAAGTTATGTGCATATATATGAAGTAACACAAGGTAGGCATTCCACAATTGCAAGACATGTGAGGCACGTGTCTTCAATCTCTCTCCATGTGAATGCATATGCTAAGGCACCAACTTGTGTCATGTCAATCCTTAGAAAAAACCTCGTTTGGGATAATACAAAGCTCATTTTCGATGATCCATCCAAGGATATGGTGTTTTTTTTACGGTGACACGTTTCTTTCCTAGAGGGGATGAGGCCTTAGGAGAGGCCTTGGCTAGACCCAATTCTGCTTCTTGGGAAGAAGATTCAAAACCTTCCTTATGAGATGCCTTGTAAGGTGAGTCAATGGACTCCCTACTTGGAGAGTCGGTGTCCTCTTCCCTGTTGGCCTCTTGGTTGGAGGTCAAGCGAACTCTCTGTCCTTTGCCCTCCTTGAATGTATAGGTGTTGCTGCTCCTACTTGTCTCTTCCGAATCGCCTTTGCAGTTGGGACTGAACTACGAGGCATTCCTCATTTCCTCTAAATCATATCATGCCGCGAGTGAAATAAGAAACTATACTCCTAAGGTGAACTCCACGTGTAGTATAGGTATGAAGCCCTCCAAGGCGGAGTCCAAGTGTGAGGTCTCACTCCAAATTGGAGTTTAGATGTGAAGTCTCCCTACAAAGGAGTTATTTATGAAGTTCCTCTACAAAGTGGAGTTTAGGTGTGAAGTCGCCTTGCAAGGTAGATTCCAAGTGATGGATGGAGGATAAGAGTAGCTTCCTTCTAGAGAGATGAAGATAGACACCTTGGGATTGAATGACATAGAGTTGAGGTGATGGGTGGAGGATAAGATTAGTCTCCTTTTGGACAGAGGAGGATAGTTGCCTTCGGATGGAGCGAGGAAGAGTTCATATGATGGGTAGAGTGAGATTTTCTTAGCTTCTTGGGGAAAGAGTGGAGTGGAATTGATAGAGGACATGGCAAGATGGGTAGAGGGCAATGGCACAGGTAGAGGAGGTAAATGGGAAGATGTTGATGAGGGTGAGCTTCGGAAGGAGATTAGGGAGTATCTTGGGGGACTCCAATTTGTTGGTGAGGATAAGTAGGGAGAGCTTAGGCATCAACAGTCACTTATGAAGGGGTGGGCAAGGAGGTTGTCGACTAGATGTGGAGGATGAGAAGGCCGAAGGATCACTTATAGATGGGGAGGGATAAAGTTGTGCTAAAAATAGGAGTCAAATGCTTATTTTGGAACTCACAAAGTGTAGCCACGCTCCGTATGGTAGATTGTCCTCTAGGGTGTTGTCTATGGCCTAGAATGCTTCAAATTGGCTTGGGCCCGTAGCCCATTCTGTCACCCAAGCAACTATGGAGGCTTCCTAGGTAGGTGGGAAGGTCGTCCTCTCATTGGAGAGCAATAAGTGTCTCGCCTTCTCCTTTTGGGTTCTAGTATGTGTCATCAACCATGATGGGATGAGGCTTTGTTAACACACTTGGAAGGGTTAAAGTTGGAGGAAACAAGGGCTAGTTTCCCAAGAGAGAGAGACACGCTTGTCACCTAGGAGAGTCAAGGCCTTCTCTCCTACTAGAGAGATGAGAGCTCCGAGGAATGAGTTACCCAAGAGAGAGAAGATAGCCTTGAGAGAGTCACCTAAGAGAGAGAATATAGCTTGGAGAGTTAGTCACCAAAGAGGAGAGCATAACATTCAAGAAAGATGAGTCTCCCAAGAGAGAGAAGATGGCATGGAAATCTAGTCGCCCTAAATACTAGAACTTGAAAGTGGACAATATGGAGAAGAACAACGATAAAGTCTACATAATGGAGATGAACTCCAGAAACGTATTTATGCTCACGTGGGTTCAAAAGAAGCCATGCAGCCCATTGTTTGTACACTAAAAAGGATGAAGATGGCAGCCCGATTATTCTAGTGCTGTATGTGGACAATATGCTGCTGGCTGGGAAGAAAAAGAGCACTCTAAATGCTCTAAAACAGCAGCTGAACTCTGCATTCTCAATGAAAGACCTTGGGGAAGCTGAGCATATACTTGGTATGCGAGTAAAAAGGGATAGGCAGCAGCATACTTTGGATTTATCCCAAGAAAAGTACATTGAAAACGTGCTGGAAAGATTTGATGTGGCTGATGCTAAGCCTCTTGGAGTGCCATTGTAGCCACATGTTAAGCTTTCCCAGGATGACTGCCCCAAAGATGATGATGCAGCCAACTACATGAATAGTGTTCCATATGCATCAGCTTGTGGTTCACTTATGTATGCTATGGTTGCCACTTGGTCAGAGATTGCTCATGCACTAGGAGTTGTTAGCAGGTTTATGGCTAATCCTGGCAAAGCTCATTGGGAGGCAGTCAAATCTATCTTGAAATATTTGAAAGGGACCAAAAGTAAATGCTTATGTTATGGAAAGTGTTCATTGGAGTTGAAAGGATTCTGTAATAGCAGTGATGTGGACACTCGCAAGTCCACAAGTGGCTATGTATACACCCTTGCAAGTGGCACTATTTCATTGTGCTCTAGACTTCAAAGGATAGTTGCACTATCTACTACAGAGGCTGAATGTATTTCAGCCATAGAGGCTTCCAAAGAAGCCATTTGGTTAGCCCGCTTGTGAAGTAAGTTTGAGATGCTTGAAAAGGCAGCTGTTCTTGGATGCAATAGCCACAGTGCCATATGTTTGGCAAAGAATGCCATGCTCGCACAAAGCATATTGATGTGAGATACCACTTCATCGGAAAGGTGTTAAAGGACTGCATGATCACTTTGATCAAGGTCAATACTTTCATAGAATCGTGCAGATGTTCTCACTAACTGTCTACCCAAGGAACAACATCATCTATGTATACAGATTGTGGGAGTTACTTAGCTTAAAGGAGCCTCCTTGGTCCTTTAAGTGGAAGGTTGGGATAAAGGCCCCACGAACTCTCCTTTTGTATCTCCAAATGAAAGCTCTCTCCGAACAGTGCCATATGTTTGGCAATAGCCAAACATATGGCACTGTTTGGCAAAGAATGCCATGCTTGCACAAAGCATATTGATGTGAGATACCACTTCATCAAAAAGGTGTTAGAGGACTGCATGATCACTTTGATCAAGGTCAATACTTTCATAGAATCGTGCAGATGTTCTCACTAACTGTCTACCCAAGGAACAACATCATCTATGTATATAGATTGTGAGAGTTACTTAGCTTAAAGGAACCTCCTTGGTCCTTTAAGTGGAAGTTTGGGATAAAGGCCCCAAGAACTCTCCTTTTGTATCTCCAAATGAAAGCTCTCTCCGAAAGCTTTCCAGACATGCTTTTGTTATATTTTTTGGACCCCGAATCGATGAGTAACGAGTTAGAGGCATTTGCATTATTTTTATGACTTTTGATCATCGGCCATGTGTGAACATGCCCAAATGACCTAAAAGTCACTTATCAATAAGACTTGGTCCCAAAACTATGATAGCTTGATTGGGACTTCTTCAACTTCAGCTTCTCCATCTTCTTCTCCAAATTTCTACACAAGTTTCTCTCTCTACTTTCTCTCTCCTCATGTAGCAACCCACTCCCTTGGTGTTTGAAGCAACACAGCACACCACCACACAGGGAAGCACCGATTCGAGAACCGCATATAGCGGTGCTCTTTTCTTGTTCGTTCAATTCGGTTCGCCTCGTTTGATACGGTGCTCTACAAGACTGTTTTGGTGATCTCTGAGCGACTTGGAGCATCTACTTCACCTTGGTGTGTGAGTGACTGGAGTTCTCTCTTGCACACTTGGAGGAAAAGCTTTGGCAATGGTGTCTAAACCTCTGGTTCAATCTCTTTACCCTTGGCCTCTTCATTGAAAGCTCTCTTTAGCTAGTATGAGTTGTGTGAGAATAGTGTTTTCCGATTTTTACTTATTTCTTTGTAGATACATACTCTTGTAGCCCTTATAGTTAATTGGGGTCTTATCAAATTTTTTGCATACATACATACATACATACAGACACACATGCATGCATGTGTATATGTATGAAATGTATGTATGTATGAAAAGTATGTATGAAATTCTTGTAGCGCTTATAGTTATCTATCTATATCTATCTATCTATCTATCTATCTATCCATCCATCTATCTATCTACCTACATGTGCATGTGCATGTGCATGTGCATGTGCATGTGCATGTGCATGTGCATGTGCATGTGCATGTGCATGTGCATGTGCATGTGCATGTGCATGTGCATGTGCATGTGCATGTGCATGTGCATGTGCATGTGCATGTGCATGTGCATGTGCATGTGCATGTGCATGTGCATGTGCATGTGCATGTGCATGTGCATGTGCATGTGCATGTGCATGTGCATGTGCATGTGCATGTGCATGTGCATGTGCATGTGCATGTGCATGTGCATGTGCATGTGCATGTGCATGTGCATGTGCATGTGAATGTGAACGTGCATGTGCATGTGAATGTGAACGTGCATGTGCATGTGCATGTGAATGTGAACGTGCATGTGAATGTGAATGTGCACGTGCATGTGAATGTGAATGTGAATGTGCATGTGAATGTGCATGTGAATGTGCATGTGAATGTGCATGTGAATGTGAATGTGAATGTGAATGTGCATGTGAATGTGCATGTGAATGTGAATGTGCATGTGAATGTGAATGTGAATGTGCATGTGAATGTGAATGTGAATGTGCATGTGCATGTGCATGTGAATGTGCATGTGAATGTGCATGTGCATGTGCATGTGAATGTGAATGTGCATGTGCATGTGAATGTGAATGTGCATGTGCATGTGCATGTGAATGTGAATGTGCATGTGCATGTGCATGTGCATGTGCATGTGAATGTGAATGCATGTGCATGTGCATGTGAATGTGCATGTGAATGTGAATGTGCATGTGCATGTGAATGTGAATGTGCATGTGCATGTGAATGTGAATGTGCATGTGCATGTGCATGTGAATGTGAATGTGCATGTGCATGTGCATGTGAATGTGAATGTGAATGTGAATGTGAATGTGAATGTGAATGTGCATGTGCATGTGCATGTGCATGTGAATGGGAATGTGCATGTATCTATCTATACGTATATGTGCATGTGCATGTGCATGTGTTTGTATGTATGTGTGTGTGTGTGTGTGTGTGTGTGTGTGTCTATATATATATATATATATATATATATATATATATATATATATATATATATATATATATATCATAATGCACCTTACACACCTTACCTCCTAATACCATTCGGTTCACGGCGCACGTACCTTACACCGAATTGAACGCACCTAATGCACTTGACTGCTATGCCACCACATAGCTCTGCGGCCTCTTTCATATGCAACTGTCAAAAAGTGTTCTTGGACACAATTCTTCATTTACAAGCACTCTTTTTCTACTACATGACACCCCACCGGTCCCCGACATGGAAGCAAACACAAGACATCTCAACACCGGCAACATACCTTGATAGCCAATATTGGATCCTTGAGGTCCAAGTCGACTTCTTGAATCTCAACTCACGAGGGAGTCTCAAGTTATTAGAGTTTTGGGACCAAGTCTTGATATTAAGGAATTTTTTATAAAGCAGAACCTCATACCCCCGAAATAACCCGGCAACAGTGGAATGTGGAATTCATAGTGCATAACTCCAATAGCCACAGAAGAAGATTTGGCTGATTTTCCATAAATCATGCACATTATCATCCTAACCTGTGCTTTGAGAGGTTGAAGGAGCTTTTGGTCATGGCCC
>CM035434.1:148287360-148299860 GCA_020310875.1 Ceratopteris richardii
CTCTCTCTCTCTCTCTCTCTCTATCGACGGAGGCCCGACGAGAGGGAAAGAAGGCTTTCTATCGGGACAGTAAAGTCTTCATCGACAGACGCCCTATCAAATAGGGATACGCGGCCTATGAGGCATCACCATATCAGGAGTCACCACTCAGAGGAGCAGTGCGGAACTGCAACGGAGCACTTTGGACACGACCAGACCGCTTGGAGGAGATATTAGACACTCATGACTTTGCTTGCATCACAGAGACCCACGAGAGCCCAAAGAGAGGCCTACCTCGCATTGCAGGTTTTCATTGGGAATCTACATTCAGGACCACGACGAGACAGAGTACAGCATGAGGGTCAGGGGGTGTCGCCATCATATTTAGACAAGAGATACAGAGCCGGATCCATATCGTAGGAAGACATGAGGAGGCACGATACATGTGGGTCCGCATGGAGATAGCATCGGAGAGCTTGGTTTACATTGCCATATGCTACTTCCCACCAGGCGGTTCCCGATACGCAGGACAGGACCTTGGGGGACCGAGCCGAGACAGAGACTCACCATACACAGCTCTTTCATATCAGATACTACATTACAGCACCCTAGGTGAAGTATTCCTTATGGGAGACTTCAATGGCCGTACCCACTCACATCAGTGCGAGGCATATGACATGGACCATCCACATCTCATGAGGGGCATCGATCCAAATGGGATGAGCACCAGTAGAGTATCTGCAGATATGGGTCAGGACACCACTGGGTATGGAAGACATTTGCTTCAGCTAGGCAGCAGACACCATCTCGTTATATATAACAGGATGCATCATTGGCCAGGCTCGGGCGGACTTACTTGCTTCCCTCACGGGTGGGATTTGTGTGGTGGGGGGGGGGGGGGGGGGGGGGGGGGGGGGGGGGGGGTGAGAGAGCACGGTTGACTACATTCTGGGTACCATCTCTGGAGCTTCACTTATCCCCTCACTTAGTATTGGACGATGCCCACTTGGTGCTGACCATACGTTTATCACATTCACACTTTTATCTCCTATCCCACTAGACCCTCCCTCATTCATTGAGCCACACACCACGATACACTTCACACACAAGCTCTCACACGTTTATGCACACCACTTGCACACCAGGCTACTCTCCCTCGATCCATTCTCACCTTTGGATATACTTACATCACATATCACCACCATCCTTCATGACTCTGCTATCCACAGCTTTCCACATCGCACACATACACATCCTCCACGCACAAGGTCCATGCCCTAGAACAGTTGGTATGATGCAGACCGTCGAGAACTACGGAAGCATCTACGGATTTTAGAGCTTAGAGGGGATATTACACACAGACAGGCACAACGTCGCATGCAGAGCCTTACTCGCCGCAAGCAGTAGGAATGGGAGGAGAGAGAGTACTGGGATATCTACCATTTGCTCATGAGTCGAGATAGTGCAATGGCATGGCGACATATGAGGAAGAAGAGACAGCAAACACCCATTCGAGACTCGAGCATTTGGCATAGCTATGCACAGAGCCTATACCAAATTCTAGACCAGCCCCCCATTCCCAGGCCGGAGAGCTCACGTCCCACTACCTCTTACTTCTTCACACCCACTATGGTGAGCCACGCTACTTCCCATTTACAGCATGGCAAAGCCCATGACCATTTCAGTTTACAGGCAGAGCACCTCATCTATGGATGTACGACTCTCGCACCACTCATTGCCCATCTCTTCAACCGTGCACTGGTTGAAGGGTTCCATGATTCATGGACTGAGCACACCATAGTGCCCATTCATAAGTCAGGCCACGTTATGGATCCAGGTACATATCGGATGATCATGATTGGCCCCATACCGGCCAAGTTATACGAGGCAGTGCTAGAGACAGAGTTGAGCACTCTCACCGAGAGAAAGGGTATGAGAGCTCAAGGACACACAGGTTTCAGACAAGACTACTCTACCATTGACCACATCTTCACTCTGAGATGCCTGATCGAGGAGATTATCCTGCTCCTTTGTGGACTTCCACAAAGCCTTCGACACAGTTCCCAGGGAGAGACTCTTCAGACGTCTACTTGATATCGGAGCTCCATATGAGATGATATGGGGGATCTACGCTTTATATGAGAGAGTATCTGGTAGAGTCACATGTCCAAGTGGCTTATCCCACTCACTTGCTAGCACCATCGGGGTGAAGCAAGGGTGTCCTCTTTCACCCACCCTCTTTGGTCTATACATTGATGAGATAGTGGATTTCATACGACAGAAAGGAGGGGAGGGCATTGAGGTACGAGGAACCACTGTTCATATTCTTTTATATGCTGATGATATTGTGCTGGTTTCAGAGTCAGCAAAAGGTCTACAGCACCACCTACGCGGCCTAGACGACTTCTGCATACATAGAGGGCTATCTCTGAACCTTGGCAAAACCAAGGTTTTGATTTTTCATACATCAGCTCAGGTGAGGAGACAAAGTTCTTTCACAGTAGCAAGCGAACCAATTGAGGTAATCGGATCATATGTCTATCTCGGAGTGGCATTCACAGCAGCTTCTGGGGTTTTCTCTATGTCTCAGGCAGCCCGGGACCGCATCACACGTGGATACACAGCACTAGCCTTGATGGAGAGACAATGCCACCCAGCGCACTTTCAGGAGCCCCGCACAAAGGGGTGGCTCTTCGACACTTTGGTTACACCAGCGCTCATGTATGGGGCAGCCATATGGGGGCCCGGATTAGTTACATCGGCATGGACAGCATTGGAGAGGCTACAGATTCTCATGATTGCCAGACTCATCCAAAGCAAGCCTTCGGTACCACATGATATTATCAGAGCAAAGCTGGCAGCACCACCGATGCTAGTAGAGGCGCTGTTCCAGTCAGTATGCCTATTACACAGGATCCGGAGCATGGACACAGAGCGCATCACTTATCGAGCTTTCCAGGCGTCACGTGACATGGCATTAGCGGGAGACACCTGCTCATGGTACGCACAGACACGAGACTGGTTGGCCCATCATGGGTTTGACATAGACAGACTACGACCACTACAGTACGACTTACAGGCTCCCACCTATTCACTCTCCCACCAGGAGAGGAATTGGGTCATTCGAGAGGAGATATGGCATACATACATACAGAGGACATGGATTGTCCCCACGGATACATTGCCACAGAAAATGCTCCACTACCACGACCATTTTCTACAGATCTCAGACCAGGGCTTCATTGAGACTCCACGATACATGCAGACATACCTACCACACCACCTCCGAGTCATCATTGGGCAGCTTCGAGTTTCATCACATCGGCTCGAGATCGAGAGGGGTCGGACCAGGGGAGTCCCTAGAGAGGAGAGGTGGTGCCCAGTATGCCATACAAAGATAGAGAGTGAGGAGCACTTTGTTACCAAATGCCCAGCATACTCAGATCTACGAGCACAGTTCCACAAAGAGGAGTCACTACAATTGTGCATGACCATGGGAGACTAGCGGAGGTGGTGCCAAGTATACTCATACAGAGATAGAGAGTGAGGAGCACTTTGTTACCAAATGCCCAGCATACTCAGATCTACGAGCACAATTCCACAAAGAGGAGTCACTACAATTGTGCATGACCATGGGAGACCAGCGGAGGTTGGGACGTTTCCTCACGGCAGCGTATGAGAGACGAGATCAGTTGATACAGCCCACACATCAGACACAGGTGAGTACCCAGCAGACCATTACTCAGTTCTTTCAGCGAGATGGGCTACATCAGAGGGGCCCACCTTCTAGAGGCATAGGGCTCACGCTCCAGCAGGCAGCAGCACAGAGAGTGCGACGTCGACCACATACGGCTGGATTCGGACGACCACGACTATACCAGGAGGATATCTCACGCATCATGATAGCCCACGACCACATGATGGAGCAGAGACGCACCATCACCACCTGGGTAGCCTTCCTTCAGGAGGCACTCACACCGTCACCGATGTACCACATACTCCACCCACCTCCACCCATTATTTGTAGTTAGGATATACATATTCACTCCTATCATGCGGGCCCCATGTATTAGGTGGCCATTATCTGCAGAGTCAGAGCCACATCTCCCCACACACCTCTACATTATCCCCACTACCTCTTCATCACTCGATACACTATCATGTGGTTATTTCGATCCTTTTTCAACCTACACAGTTTTGTGTAGCTAGTACTATTCCATTTTATTTCTACACGAGTTACTACAATTGTACATGGTTTTGTCTCATAGGCCAAGTTTGGCCTTCGGAAGACGTTACTCTCTCTCTCTCTCTCTCTCTCTCTCTCTCTCTCTCTCTCTCTCTCTCTCTCTCTCTCTCTCTCTCTCTCTCTCTCTCTCTCTCTCTCTCTCTCTCTCTCTCTCTCTCTCTCTCTCTATCTCTCTCTCTCTCTCTCTCTCTCTCTCTCTCTCTCTCTCTCTCTCTCTCTCTCTCTCTCTCTCTCTCTCTCTCTCTCTCTCTCTCTCTCTCTGCCCCGGACTAATAACTGCGTTACTCTCTCTCTCTCTCTCTATGGCTCAGGCAGCCCGTGACCGCATCACACGTGGGTACGCAGCACTAGCTTTGATGGAGAGACAGTGCCACCAGGCATATTTTCAGGAGCCCCGCACAAAGGGGTGGCTCTTTGACACTTTGGTTACGCCAGCGCTCATGTATGGGGCAGCCATATGGGGACCAGGATTAGCTACATCAGTATGGACAGCATTAGAGAGGCCACAGATCCTCATGATTGCCAGACTTATCCGCAGCAAGCCTTCAGTACCACATGATATCATTAGAGCAGAGCTCGCTGCACCACCGATGCTAGTTGAGGCACTATTCCAGACGGTATGCCTATTACACAGACTTCGAGGCATGGATACAGAGCGCATTGCTTATCGTGCTTTCGAGGCATCACGTGATATGGCATTAGCAGGCGACACCTCCTCATGGTATGCACAGACACGAGACTGGCTTGCCCACCATGGCTTTGACATAGACAGTCTACCACCACTACAGTACGACTCTCATGCACCCACCTACTCGCTCTCTCATCAAGAGAGGAATAGGATCATTCGTCAGGAGATATGGCATACATACATACAGAGGACATGGGTGAGCCCTAGGGGTACATTGCCACCGAAAATGCTCTACTACCGCGAGCATTTTCTACATATATCGGGCACGGGCTTCATCGAGATTCCGAGATACATGCAGACCTACCTTCCCCACCACCCACGAGTCGTCATTGGGCAGCTCCGGGTTTCATCACATCAGCTCGAGATTGAGAGGGGTCGGTCCAGGGGAGTCCCCCGTGAGGAGAGGTGGTGCCCAGTATGCCAGACAGAGGTAGAGAGTGAAGAGCATTTTGTTATCAGATGTCCAGCATACATAGACCTACGAGCACAGTTCCAGATCGAGGAGTCATTCCAGCTGTGCATGACTATGGGAGACCAGAGACGCTTGGGACGCTTTCTCACAGCAGCATACGAGAGGCGAGAGCAGTCACTACAGCCCATACATCAGACACGGGTGAGTACCCAGCAGACCATTACCCAGTTCTTTCAGCGAGTTGAGCTACATCAGAGGGGTCCATCTATAGGGCTCACGCTCCACCAGGCAGCAGCACAGAGAGCACAGCGCCGACCACGCATGGGCGGATATCGTCGACCACGACTATATCAGGAGGATATCTCACGCATCAGGATTGCCTACGACCACATGATGGAGCATAGGCGTACCACCACCCCCTGGGTTGTCTTCCTTCAGGAGGCACTCAGACGACCACCGATGTACCACATACTACACCCACCTCCACCCATCACCAGTAGCTAGGGCGTTTTACTCACATTTTGGACCCCCCCCATGTATTAGGTGGCCACTATCTGCAGAGTCAGAGCCACATCTCCTCAGCCTTTTCCAGCCCTATATAGCTTTGTGTAGCGATATACTTTTTATTTCATTTTATCTTCTACACAGGGTTACTACACTTGTACATGGTTTTTGTCTCATAGGCCAAGTTTGGCCTCCAGAAGACGTTAATATGACTTTCTTTTCTTTCTCTCTCTCTCTCTCTCTCTCTCTCTCTCTCTCTCTCTCTCTCTCTCTCTCTCTCTCTCTCTCTCTCTCTCTCTCTCTCTCTCTCTCTCTCTCTCTCTCTCTCTCTCTCTCTCTCTCTCTCTCTCTCTCTGAAGTAGTTCTCTCTCTCTCTCTCTGAAGTAGTTCTCTCTCTCTCTCTCTCTCTCTCTCTCTCTCTCTCTCTCTCTCTCTCTCTCTCTCTCTCTCTCTCTCTCTCTCTCTCTCTCTCTCTCTCTCTCTCTCTCTCTCTCTCTCTCTCTCTCTCTCTCTCTCTCTCTCTCTCTCTCAAGTAGCTCTCTCTCTCTCTCTCTCTCTCTCTCTCTCTCTCTCTCTCTCTCTCTCTCTCTCTCTCTCTCTCTCTCTCTCTCTCTCTCTCTCTCTCTCTCTCTCTCTCTCTCTCTCTCTCTCTCTCTCTCTCTCTCTCTCTCTCTCTCTCTCTCTCTCTCTCTCTCTCTCTCTCTCTCTCTCGCATTGCTTATCGTGCTTTCCAGGCATCACGTGATATGGCATTAGCTGGGGACACCTCCTCATGGTATGCCCAGACACCAGACTCGCTGGCCCACCATGGCTTTGACATAGACAGGCTACCACCACTACAGTACGACTCACATGCACCCACTTACTCGCTCTCTCATCAAGAGAGGAATAGGGTCATTCGTCAGGAGATATGGCATACATACATACAGAGGACATGGGTGAGCCCTAGGGATACATTGCCACCGAAAATGCTCTATTACCGCGAGCATTTTCTACATATATCGGCCGCAAGCTTTATCGAGATCCCGAGATACATGCAGACATACCTTCCCCACCACCTCCGAGTCGTCATTGGGAAGCTCCGGGTTTCATCACATCAGCTCGAGATTGAGAGGGGTCGGTCCAGGGGAGTCCCCCGTGAGGAGAGGTGGTGCCCAGTATGCCAGACAGAGGTAGAGAGTGAGGAGCATTTTGTTATCAGATGTCCAGCATACTTAGACCTACGAGCACAGTTCCAGATCGAGGAGTCATTCCAGCTGTGCATGACTATGGGAGACCAGAGACGCTTGGGACGCTTTCTCACAGCAGCATACGAGAGGCGAGAGCGGTCACTACAGCCCATACATCAGCCACGGGTGAGTACCCAGCAGACCATTACGCAGTTCTTTTCAGCGAGTTGAGATACATCAGAGATGTCCATCTATAGGGCTCACGCTACACCAGGCAGCAGCACAGAGAGCACGGCGCCGACCACGCATGGGCGGATATCGTCGACCACGACTATATCAAGAGGATATCTCAGTGTGATTAGCAACGGGATGGCAACGTCGTAGGCAACGCGTTAGCAACGCGTTAGCAACGTGATGAAGTTGCGAACCTAAAGTTGCGATAAAGTTGCCTATAATTCAATTTTTTTTATCAATTTTTTATTATTTTTTAAGATTTTCAATACCCTAACTGTATAAATCCTCTTATAAATGCTTTAATATATGCAAAAACACACATAAGCATTATATATCAACGTTTAAACATTTCATATATAGATCATTTGACGTCGACACCTGACCTGCATTTCAACTTAGAAATTTGATCACAATGTGAATGCACATTAACTTTTAATATAGATCACATTTCAAACTTCATAGGAATACTCAATAAATTCACAAATCACCCTTAAAACTTAAATACTCAAGTGACAAGAATGGAGATGGAACTTGGAAGTGAGCAATGAGCACATGCCACAAAATACAATAATCAATTATAATGCAAAATCTAGGTACATGAGTCATCTCAAAGAGTCAAAATAAAAGTCAAGAGTCAAGACAATCATACTATCATCTAAATGTCTGATGTCATAAATACATATCCAATGTCCATAACCACTGATGACTGATCAATGACTCATCAGTCATGAGTCATGACTCATGTGACATGTCCAAATAAATATACAAATATAAGTCAGTCCAAGAGTCAATCATCAGAATCTGACTCAGTATCTGATGAAAACTCATCCTCATCAGGCTCATCCTCATCCTCATCCTCATCCTCTCTACCATGTGGAGCGGAACTAGTAGAGGCCCCTGCAAATGCTACGGCTCGTGATCGAGTACGTCTCTGGGAGCGAGTCTGATGTTGTGGCTCGGTCAACTCCTGATATAACATGCTGTAAAGGTCCAACTCCTCTGAAGGTATAGTAGGCATCTCATGGACCTTCTCTATGTCAATGTGGTCAATGTTGATCTGTCACACATCTGCTGTATGACCTCCGCTCTCCAAAAGGCGCAAGTTGCAATGGCAATATACTAGCCGCTCCAACTGTGCAGTAGATAAGCGATTCCTCTTCTTTGTGTGGAAGAGGACCCAAGTGCTCCAATTTCTTTCACATGGACTAGCGCTACAGTCCTGTGAAAGAACGCGGATGGCAACTGATCTCTGCATGTTCCATAAAAAGTATGCATTATTTGCTTGAATTATAAGTTCAAAATTATGAATTAAAATTTAAATGAAACTTAGAAGTTTGTACTTACTACTTACCAACTCAGGTGCAGATAGGCCATATTTCTCCCACCAAGACACAGGTGACAACTGACTAGACCGGAGCATGGCGGTATCTGTCCCAAAACTACCCCCATAGTTCCGGAATAGTAGGAGCTGATCCTCAAGTGTCAAGCGCATATCAATATCATCAGGATATAATCTACCTATGTATGAAGTCCATGCACTGTCAAGCTCATGATCCTCTCAGTTCTCCATAATGGGTGTAGAATGTGAGCCATACCATGAATCGGTCGATGGAACCAACCCCATCGATCCCTCCATATAGATCTAATCTCATCAAGCCTATTTATCCAAGAGTCAAGAATCAAGAATCAATGTGAATGCAGGTGACATGTCATTGATGATTGGTAATATAAATAAGAATAATAAAATTTGAATGTAACATTATCAAAATGCATATGGCATACCTGTCTGAAGAAATAGAAGTGCATCGAGCAAGGGACTCCCCAACACGGTCCATATACTCGTAAACGAGACCTATAGTACTCCCCTCCATGTCAACAATGCGTAGCATGGAGTATAGAGGCTTCATCACTCCCACCAAAGCCTCTACCTCTCTCCAAAAACTGTCACTCAAACATGTAATGCGTACTGACTCTGCTTTACTGCATGTATGGCCACTCCATGCAAGCCACTCCTGAGAAACAACTGTCTGCATAAGTGATTGCCTCACTCGAAGCAATCTCTCCATCACAATGCACATATAAGCAAATCTGGTCTTTGCTGGCCTAAGAAGCTCCAAATCACTGTATGATCTGAAAATGGAAAGCAACTTTGGCCTCTTCGTGAACAAGGTGACCACTCTCTGACATGTGGAAAAAATCTCATGTATCCAAGGGACCTTCCCAACATCCTCAATCAATAAGTCTATGCTATGAGCTGCACATGGAGTCCATACAATGGATGGGAACTCCTGCTCTAACATCCGCCCCATGGAAACACAATTACTTCCGTTGTCCGTTATGACTTGGACAACATTCTGCACTCCAATCTCCAAGACTGCCTGTCTGATATGTCCAAAAATGTACTCCCCTGTGATGGATAGGACTGGAGTAGATGCATCAATGGCACGTAGGAACATGGTACCTTTGCAACAATGAACAAGTATATTATATACATTTCTTTTCCTAATGTCTGTCCATCCATCACACATCAAAGTGCAGCCATATTTCTTCCAGGTCTCCGCCATAGGCTCCAATTGCTTTTGCACAATTTCTTTTGTTCTTCTCAGCTCACTTCCTCTTAGCTCTTCATAAGAAGGCCCTTCCCACTCAACCCCAAGCCTACTCACCATTTTCATGGCCTCTTTCCATGCGGGAGTGAGCACCACATTAAAACTTAAACCACATTTAATGAAGAGCCTCATAATACCTTGGGTGGCCTCCTGCTTCCCGATATACTTTTTATTTCATTTTATCTTCTACACAGGGTTACTACACTTGTACATGGTTTTTGTCTCATAGGCCAAGTTTGGACTCCAGAAGACGTTAATATGACTTTCTCTCTCTCTCTCTCTCTCTCTCTCTCTCTCTCTCTCTCTCTCTCTCTCTCTCTCTCTCTCTCTCTCTCTCTCTCTCTCTCTCTCTCTCTCTCTCTCTCTCTCTCTCTCTCTCTCTCTCTCTCTCTCTCTCTCTCTCTCTCTCTCTCTCTCTCTAGCCGTGCTCTATAGACAGTCGTTACAGCACAGGGTACAGGTGGTAGCCAGAGACCCAGAGGCACGTTTCATGTGGATACGCTTGCAGCTATCAGAGGAGAGAGCAGCGTACTTCGCCGTATGCTATATTGCACCCATTGGTTCACGCTTCACACATTCCCCTGAGCAGCCATCAGGAGGGGAGGGACCAGACACCACATCGCCATATGACTGCCTCAGTGACACGATTATGGAGTATACCGGGATGGGTGAAGTCTTCCTTGTAGGAGACTTCAATGCCCGCACTCAGAGCCACCAGTGTGATATCTACGACCTTGACGACCCTGAGATGCTTCGTACCATAGAGGACATGCCTACACTCAGAGCCTCAGCCGACACTGCCACACCCACCTTATATGGCCGACACTTACTCCAGATGGGAGCAGCACACCGTCTCGTTATATATAATGGGATGGGGAGCTGGCCCACCTCGCGCGGTCTCACCTGCATTCCACCCACGACACCACAGGGGGGCAGTGTGGTAGACTATGTTATCGGACCCCCGGAGGCGACACATCTGATCACCTCATTCACTATCCCACCCTTACCGATTGGAGCTGATCACGCATATCTTGCCCTATCCATTCGCGGCTCACCATGCATACCCCACCCCGTCACCACACAACCACGAGCCCGTGCCACCATTCACTTTAGACATGAGCTAGCACATATCTATAGCTCCCATGTTCGAGAGCGCATCTACTCCCTTGATCCCTCTGCCTCCTTGGACACCCTCACCGCCCACTTCTCCTCGATCCTCCATACATCTGCTACTCTCAGCTTCCCATACACCACCCACAGCACTGCACATCCGACACGGCTGGGGCATACACCCCAGAATAGATGGTACGATGAGGAGTGTAGGCGACTATACCGACATCTCAGAGCACAGAGTATCTTGGGATCCATCACAGAGAGGGAGGCACGACGACAGATGCGAGCCCTCACACGCCGGAAGCGGCGAGCTTTCGAGGAGCGACATGAGGCAGAGTTGATCGACCTTCTCATGAGTAGGGATTGTGCCACCGCGTGGAGGGCACTACGTGAGCCACGTCCACCTACACCCATAGCCGATCCTTCGACTTGGCACACCTACGCCCAGAGGTTATATGACGTCCCAGGACAGCCACCATTACCGATTCCTTCCACACCGCGTCCAGTGATATCCACCCTCTTCACAGCAGGCATGGTACGACAGGCCATCCATAGGCTACAGCATGGCCGTTCAGCAGACCACACGGGGCTACAGGGAGAGCACTTTATATACGCAGCAGATGTAGTTTCCCACTTGATCGCCCATCTCTTCAACCGTGCTTTGGTTGAGGGATTACCAGACTCATGGACTATGCATACCATTATGCCTATCCATAAGTCCGGTGATATGATGGACCCAGGGAACTACAGGACTATTATGATAGGCCATATCCTGGCCAAGATCTATGGGGCAGTACTAGAGGCAGAGCTCAGTACACACGCTGAGGCAGCGGGGATCAGAGCACCCGGCCAGGCAGGCTTCCGCCGCACTTTCTCCACCATCGACCACATCTTCGTGCTTCGTTGCTTGATTGAGAGCGCGAAGGCGAGGAAGCAGAGACTATACTGTTGCTTTGTGGATTTCCGCAAAGCCTTCGACATGGTCCCTCGAGAGAGACTACTACGGAGGCTCCAAGAGTTACAGCTTCCATCAGACATGCTATGGGCCATCCACGCTTTGTATGCACGAGTCACAGGCAGGGTACGCTACCCCGGCGGTCTATCAGACAGCCTTGTTAGCACCATTGGTGTGAAACAAGGTTGCCCCCTCTCACCCACTCTCTTCGGTCTCTACATCGACGAGATCACGGAGTATATACAGCGAGCAGGAGGGAGGGGAGGAGACATCGGAGGTACGCCAGTACATATCCTATTATATGCTGATGACATTGTCCTGCTCTCAGAGTCACAGGAGGGGTTGCATTCACATTTACAGGCGCTCGATACCTTTTGCATGGAGAGAGGACTCACAGTGAACCTTGGCAAGACCAAGGTCATGATCTTCCATACCTCCAGGACAGTACGCCATCGCGCCTCTTTCACAGCAGCTGGTGGACAGATAGAGGTAGTGGACTCCTACGTCTACCTAGGTATCACCTTCTCGGGCAGCACAGGGGTATTCTCCATGGCACAGGCTGCGAGAGATAGATTGACGTGAGGTTATGCA
>CM035434.1:148307360-148484860 GCA_020310875.1 Ceratopteris richardii
GATCCTCCACACATCTGCTACTCTCAGCTTCCCATACACCACCCACACCACCGCACATTCGACAAAGCTGGGGCATACACCCCAGAATAGATGGTACGATGAGGAGTGTAGGCGACTATACCGACATCTCATAGCACAGAGTATCTTGGGATCCATCACAGAGAGGGAGGCACGATGACAGATGCGAACCCTCACACGCCGGAAGCGACGAGCTTTCGAGGAGAGACAAGAGGCAAAGTTGTTCGACCTTCTCATGAGTAGGGATTGTGCCACCGCGTGGAGGGCATTACGTGAGCCACGCCCACCTACACCCATAGCAGATCCTTAGACTTGGCACACCTACGCTCGGAGGTTATATGACGTCCCAGGACGGCCACCATTGCCGATCCCTCCCACACCGCGTCTTGTGATATCCACCCTCTTCACGGAAGGCATGGTACGACAGGCCATCCACAGGCTACAGCATGGCCGTTCAGCAGACCACACGGGGCTACAGGGCGAGCACTTTATATACGCAGCAAATGTAGTTTCCCACCTGATCGCCCATCTCTTCAACCGTGCTTTGGTTGAGGGATTACCTAACTCGTGGACTATGCATACTATTACGCGTATCCATAAGTCCGGCGATATGATGGATCCAGGGAACTACAGGACTATTATGATAGGCCATATCCTGGCCAAGATCTATGGGGCAGTACTAGAGGCAGAGCTCAGTACACACGCTGAGGCAGCGGGGATCAGAGCACCCGGCCAGGCAGGCTTCCGCCGCACTTTCTCCACCATCGACCACATCTTCGTGCTTCATTACTTGATTGAGAGCGCGAAGGCGAGGAAGCAGAGACTATATTGTTGCTTTGTGGATTTCCGCAAAGCCTTCGACATGGTTCCTCGAGAGAGACTACTACGGAGGCTCCAAGAGTTACAGCCACCATCAGACATGCTATGGGCCATCCATGCTCTGTATGCACGAGTCATAGGCAGGGTACGCTGCACCGGCGGCCTATCAAACAGCCTTGTTAGCACCATTGGTGTGAAACAAGGTTGCCCTCTCTCACCCACTCTCTTCGGTCTCTACATTGACGAGATCACGGAGTATATACAGCGAGCAGGAGGGCTAGGAGGAGACCTCGGAGGTACGCAAGTACACATCCTATTATATGCTGATGACATTGTCTTGCTTTCAGAGTCACAGGAGGGGTTGCAATCACATTTACAAGCACTCGATACCTTCTGCATGGAGAGAGGACTCACAGTGAACCTTGGCAAGACCAAGGTCATGATCTTCCATACCTCCAGGACAATACGCCATCATGCCTCTTTCACTGCAGCCGGAGGACAGATAGAGGTAGTCGACTCCTACGTCTACCTAGGTGCACAGGGGTATTCTCCATGGCACAGGCAGCGAGAGATAGATTGACGCGAGGCTACGCGGCACTTGCAGGATTGGAGAGACGTTGCTTTCAGACACATTTTCAGGAGCCCCGGACCAAGGGGTGGCTCTTTGACACTCTAATGACACCCGCATTGATGTACGAAGCAGCAGTTTGGGCACCTAGGATCACGGAGGCAATGTGGACGCGGATTGAGAGGCCCCAGCTCACCATGATCTCACGCTTCCTGCGCAGCAAGCCCTCCGTTCCACATGACATTATACGAGCTGAACTTGGCACACCACTGATGCTAGTGGAGGCCCTCTTCCAGTTGGTGACCTTTATTCTGAGGGTCAAAGAGCTCCCCACCGGCCGACTCACCAGGCTTGCATTTGAGAGCTCCAGACATTTAGCAAAGACAGGGCATGACACAGTATGGTATGCACAGACTTACCGATGGTTAGCAGACCATGGCATGAGCATTACCGATCTTCCCCCTTTTCAGTATGACGTCTCTTCCCCCCACATTACCCTCTCTCGTTCGGAGAGGAATAGGATCATCCATCAAGACCTACTACAGATACACATCAGGGAGACATGGATAGCACCACGAGAGCCTCTTCCCACAAAGAGGCAACACTACAGAGAGCACTTCCTGACTCTGACAGCGGATGGTTTCATTCAAAGACCACGATACATGGATACATACATGGCACCAACTGAGAGAGTGGCCATTGGGCAGCTCAGAGTATCATCACACCAGCTCGAGATTGAGGTTGGGCGAGCGACACATACCCCGAGGGACGAGAGATTATGCAGGATATGTAGAGAGGAGGGAGGACGAGGAGCACTACACATGTAGATGCCAGGCATATGAGGACATAAGAGACCGCTACCCACAGCTCTTAGGGGGGGCAGAGAGATCAGGGCTTTATTGGGGACAGAGGACCAGCGCCTTCTAGGTCGTTTCCTAGTAGAGCTCAAGCACCATCGTACATCACTCCTCAAGCAGCAGATGGAGATACAACTGCCCCCCCCCCTCAGACCTATATTACAGATTTTTTCAGACCCACAACCACTTGAGGACCCAGCTCGATGCGGGGTGTCACATTACACAGAGCAGAGGAGCTTAGACGACAGCGTTGACGACCGAGACCCCCACTCCGGAGAGCCAGTCCACACCAGAGAAAGATTTAGGCAATTCACGCACGCCATGACATGGAGATACGGAGACGTCAGCAGCGCACCCCTGTCGATCTGGACTATCAGGGCATTTTGAGGATCGCCATGATGCCTTACCCACCGATGCATTATATTCTACACCCACTCCAGGCATTTAGAGGGTTGTGATACCATCTAGCCTCCCCCCCCTATGCATATCATATTTGTATCACATCCATTGAGCATATAGAGTGCATACCCATAGCACCCCACACCCTTGATGCCAGTAATTGTCCACTCCTTCTATACCCGTTTTTTGTACTCACACTTTATTTTCCTTTTGGGATCACAGTGGATCGATCATACTGATGTATATGTTTTTTTCTCATAGGCCGATTTTGGCCTCTAATAGACGTTAAAAAGTCTTTCTTCCTCTGTGTGTGTGTGTGCATGTGTGTGTGTGTGTGTGTGTGCGCGCGCGCGCCCATGCCTCTGTGTGTGTACGTGTGCCTGTGTGCATGTGCGTGTGCGTGATGTATGCATGCGTGCGTGCGTGCGTGTGTGTGTGTGTGTGTGTGTGTGTGTGTGTGTGTGTGTGTGTGTGTGTGTGTGTGTCTATATATATATATATATATATATATATATATATATATATATATATATATATATATATATATATATATATATATATATATATATATATATATATATATATATATATATATATATATATATATATTTTTACACACACACACACACATATACATGTGTGTGTATGTATTTTTCTTTGTATGTATGTGTGTGTGTGTGTGTTTCTTTTGGGGTATGCATGTGTGTGTATGCACACTCATATACATATACATATACATACATACATACATATATAGATGTGCGCATGTGTGTGCACCTGCACGCTCGTATGCATATGTGTGTGTGTGTGTGTGTGTGTGTGTGCCACAAGAGTTCTTGACTGTGCCTTGCGTGGATCTTGAGTTTGCTATAATATATCTTTCAAAGATGCTATCTGAACAGTGCATCCGTGAATCTGAATCATCAGTATCTATGGACCACAGATTTTGTACTTTTCTTAAGGCACTTCCAGAGATGCAGTACCATTATTATATAAAAAGAAAACGCTCGAGAACCGAGAGGAATATAATCAGTTGCAAAACCTTTTTGTAGATATATTGAAGCAAAAGATAGCTTTGAAGACAGCAGAAGATAAAAGATTTATGCTCTATTGATCTCCAACAGCGGATACATGATCCTCTTTGGGTAAATTTCTTAGACTTAATCAGGCATAGACAGAAAAATGGAAAAGAAGAGGTAAAGTTGGAAGCTTCATAGACTCACCTGTAGGAGTTATTACTTGCTTCTCTGTGAAAGGAAGATGGCCAAGACCATGCTCCACAACCTACCAGAGACATGTAGAAACCACCAGCCGGGGGGGGGGGGGGATGAAAAATGAAACTGGTTAATCAGAAATCAATCAAGTCATTTTTTCATGGTTGATCTATGATTATTTTTACTTCCTAATAGCTTTGTGAAATCAAATTCATTTAAAGATTGTAACTCATTTAAATCATTTAAAGCACGAAAAGTGAAGATCACAAGCATCATACCAGTCTTATAAGCCGGTCAGCATAGAATACAAAATCATGTTTCGTTGTCTCTTGGTCTCGAATCAAAGTATGCATACCACGAATCTAACATATTTAAATCCCCGTTTGATTTCAAATTTATTACAAGAACTCACATAAGAAACCAATCACTTGAGTTCTAGAGGCACCTGGTATGTAGACTGAATAACATATACATTGGAGTATATTTTACAGAGATCATGCTGCCCTAATTTGGTTCTGATATGCTGCACTATAAGATCAATTGCAACATGATTATCGCCTCCACGAGGAATGATGACATCAGCATATTTTTTTGTAGGAAGTACAAAATCATCGAAGGACGGCTTCACAAACTTTCCATACTGCACATGCAAAAGAAAAACTGCAGCAATATGAGCTGTCATTCACACACAGAAATGGCTTCTGCAATATGAAGCAAGCTTTCTGCATCCTACAACCCCCCGCATAAAAATAATAATATCAATGTGTAAAAAGCTTTCACATGATCAGGAAACTTGAGCCCTTTTTTTTGAATTACAGGAAGAGCCCATTTTGCAACTCATGTATACTTAGATATTACAACCAAACTTGAATGACAATCATATATACAACCGAAAACATGTAGGATAAATATCAGCTCCTGAAATCAATTCCCAACAGCTTCTCCCACCAAATAAATTCCTTACTAAACATGTCCTCCGATGCATAGTAAAAAAAATCGTACGATTTTTATTTTTTAAAAATCGTAAAAACCTCAATCGCGATTTAAATCTCTAGGAACGATTTTTATTCATAAAAATAAAAATCGTTTTTTTTTCCATAAAAATAAAAATCGTTTTTTTTTTTTGTTTAAACTTTGTATTTTGCACTCTTCAAAAACAACTTCTACTTTATATGTATTGGGTTGTAAATACCATTCAATAGGAATGGCAATTGCTATTACAAATGAGATTTGCATAGACTTTTAGATATCATGATGAATGATAAAGTACATAATAAAATAAAAATCGTTCATCATAAATAAAAACCCCGATTTTTATTTTCATTTTTTTAAATCTCTACGATTTAAACGATTTAAATCCCGATTTAAATCTGCGATTTAAATCTCACCTTTGTACTATGCTCCGATGATCAAAAATCTCTTATATGCAGGTGCATATTTGGCAAAAGAGGATACGCAATGCATAATATGCATTATAGCCTTTACCTGCTCCAAGACATTATTCACATCCCTGCCCCTCTCTACTGTGTCACGCCTTATTCTTCTAGCCAACCTTACATCAGCATCTGCACAGCACAATACACTGCATACATCAGCCTTAAAGCTATACATCTGATGTGTACTGAAGTTCTGGATGGTCACAAACAATAATAGGAAACATACAAACCTGTATCAACAAAAATCTTCATGTTCATTAACGCTCGGACTCGAGGATCATGAAAAATCAATATTCCTTCTAAGATTACAACATCAGCCACATTTACCTACATTCCAAAATTTTCAAACACATGATTCACTAGAGTATCACCATACAGCCTTGAATGAAAACAAATGATTGTACAAGAAAGTTTCTTCAAGTCTTTGGCCCATTGATGAGTCTTCATGGAAATGAGAAAAATGAAATCTGATCATATCACAGCCTCAGAGCTCGTCATCTTCATTACACTCTCATTGCCAACACATAAACAAGTAACCATCTTAGAAACAACTCCCTCAATACGGTGTGAAACTACCTCCATATTTGATCACCATGACATTTTCAAAAAACCAGCACGTATGAAAATATCCAAGCAGAAAACATTGTCCTGTATCTTAGTCAGCATGAAAGATCTTGTTCAAGACCAGAGGCCTTGCCAAGAATTCATCATGCAAGTGCCATACATTATACGCAGAACGAACCTTGCGGAAAGTATCAGTGCAGCGTTGATGTCTCTTGAAGTCATATGTGGGTATCTGTACTGATTCACCTCGTCTGAGTGTGTAAATACATTCAAGAAGCTGTTCTGTGTCGAATGCATCTGTAGTATAGCTCCAATCAAAAGAAACAATCATTTATTTATCCAATACCTTCATCATAATACTCACTAAACACTCTGAAATAAATGATTCTTGATTGATTAATTGATTTATTCTGTGCATGATGGAAGCAATCATAATAATGATATTAAGCTTCTGAACGTACGATTCTAAACGAATCCATCATTGTACAGCATGAAAAGGTTTCACGTTGAACATAGTTGAAGCTACTACTTACAAAACTTTCAGTTTACAGGATTGTCCTTAATCCGTTATACACCAAAACATTTGTAGGATATAGATATGAGATGGAAATGAAAATGGAAAACAAAGGTCAGAAAAACCTGGTCCTTAATGAAGTGGAAATTCACAACATGAAACTGAGCATCTCTTTCTTCATCTCTTTTGGTCCTTAATGAAGTGCACATTTTGTAGATAGGAGACTGGTCAGAAAACTGGTCCTTATCCACTACAACAAAATATGCATTATCTGTGTATTCCACAATCTCCTATCTACAAGTACATGTGGCTGTAATCGAAAGCTTCAGTTTCCAAAGGTTCACATGACCATTTGTAAACTCATGTAAGATGCATCCAAACAGCAATAGCTGCCCTCTGGAGAGTCAGAAATCAGCACAGTATCATCACTGTAACACAACGGTGGGATCTATGCCATTGGGACATTGTGCTCCATTTTTCCTGCCATCCCTCAGTGAGGTCAGAAACTCATAAATGCCCATGGCATGACTGTGGAAGATAGCCGATAGTGATAACTGAAATCATTTCTTATTTGTTGGATTTTGAATATAAACACAGAAGAATCCATTATAGAGACTTCATATAAAAGTGAAGAGACTTCCAGTTGCATTCATAAAATTATGTGGTTACCTGGATGATCAAAGTTGTACTCTTGTACATGGGCTAGCTCATCAGGAGTTAAGCCACGGTAGAAGGAATCCTTAAACAAAACAAGAATGAAGCACAGCTATTTATTAGCGAAAAAAGGGGGAAAAAGCATCCCAGAAGAAGGGGGGGGGAAGAAAAAAAATCCCAAGTGTAACTTGATAATCTCAAACTTCAGTATACCTGATTGACAAGTACAACGCGATGATCATGTAACTGTTGTATAATCATGTCACAAACTGTTGTTTTGCCAGAAGCTGTACCTCCAGCTACTCCTGCATAGAAAACATGTAGCAAATGAGAGAGAGAGAGAGAGAACAAGAATATGTTTGGATAGATGAAAAACAGCTTATCACCAGGATGTTATCAGGTAAAAAGAACTTGAAAAGAAAAGGGTAGGCACTACAGAGAACGAAAGCAAAGCAAGGTAACTGACAAAATGCTTTATCATTGCCTGTAAAAAACCTCCAAGCATGGTATGGCATGCACAAAATATTCATAATCAACTAGGTAGAAATCACAGTTAGCAATTGGTCTATGGGCGATGCATACTCTTTTTCCAAGAAGTCTCAGTGTAAAATTACAAATAATATCATAAAGACTAGTATGCTACAGAAACCAAGTATATTTTATAAGCAGTTTCTGATGTTCTCAAGAAGAGTTCTGCACTTCATGACTGCTTCCATCCACAATCCAATCAATAAATAAGATAGTCCTCTGTTTCTGATAATAGTGCACTGAAGGCATTCAAGAGCCAAATGTCCTTCGCTTTCATGGCCTGCTTCAATCAGCTCCTCGACATGTTTTCATTTTATTGAACATATATACATACATATGCACAATGCATACAGGTATAAATACACACATCCTTATCACACATACCCATCTATATGTGAATATGTGTGTATGTGTACACACTCTCATGAGACCTTTTTGGCACACCTAGAGGGACTCAAATGAGATCATACCACTCTCAAAGAGACCTTTTTGGCACACCTAAAGGGACTCGAATCAGGCCCCACCCTGCCACGCAACCCCTCATAAATAGAGCCACAGTCACTCTGATAATAGAGCTACTAGTTCTGCATGCGACTCTCATCCTTTCTCCATATCCACCACTCCTTTCCAGTGGTTTATCTAAAGCTTACTCTAGCTTTAGCCCCACTTTACAGTGTGTATAGAACCAAACCTATGGATTCACAAAGTAGTCAGCACTTTCACCGGTTAGAATCATAAAGGAACTTTGATTTTATAGTGGAAGTACTTAACACAATCACTGACATCAGAGCTAGATGGCTCCTTTGCAGAATGTCACAGTAACACCCTGTTCCCTTCATAGTCTGGATTAAACCAAACAAGTTTCAGGTTTTTGGAGACTTAACAACAAAGTAACCAGGGGATGGGGACGGGTCTCGGGGATGGGTCCCGGGGATGCTGGTGTCCCCGGGACAGGGACGGTGCCTAGGGTGCCCTCGGGATGCGTCCCCGGGACGGCACTAAAATAATGCTGATTTTTTCAAAATAATCATATGAAAGTCAGGTAAAATGAATTTGCTAACATATTAAATGATCAATAACAAGAAAACCATTAAAAAAATATGTTTTTTAAGTATAAACAATACACATGTACGAAGCGTATCGTTGAACATTCAAATTTGAAATTTCAGAATTACTCAAGAGTCAAAATTGACAAGTCATATGTATCTATCATGTCAAATATTGTGGATACATCAGCATAATCATACCAAAAAGATGTTACATCATGAGAACAAAAAGATGTTACATCAATGTCAAATGATCATAGTTCATACCATCGATCGACAAAAAGACTACATATGGCAGCTGACTAGAACATAAATGACAAATATAGAGACTAGTCACTACAACATAAATGAAAAATGTAATGACTATGGAGAATCCAAGTGGGGAGTGTCATTTTCTGCAACACAATCAGCGGCTTCTACTTCTTCATGTTCTTCATTTGCCACTTGGTCTGACCCCACTCTACCTCCAATTCTCTGAAAGGATCTCCTTCCATGCATCGAGTCCTGCGAAGCATCCTCAAATTAGCACTGACAAACACAAAATCACTAACACGCTGCACACCAAGTCTGTTCCTCTTTTTAGAGGATACATGTCCATACACACTCCATAGTTGCTCAAGGCAACTCGTGGTGCAAGCCTGACTAAGTATACGAATGGACAATTGTTGAAGATCTAGACCATCAAAACCACAGTCCTCCCACCACAGTGAAGCACCATCACGTAATCTATCCTCCTTGGCATCTGCAAATGCATATGAAGCATCTTTCCCGGTCCTGTATTTGGATAACTGATCTTTAATAACTCTTCTTGTTGCACTATCTGGGATAAGCCTCTCCAATATGATCCTCCATCCATTGGCTACCTCTGGATCCGCATATTGCTTTTTATCTTGGAATTCTAGATCTAACATGTACGTTGTTGCATGAAGTGGGTAGTAGTACGCATTCCACCTAAACTGCAATTTCTTCATACCTGTCATTGTCCTTCACCAATGTTTTGAGTGACTCAATTGTGCGATCCATAGCTTCATACACTTTACTTATGCATGGCTCCATGGAATCCACAACTTTCAGCAAGTGCACAAGTGGATGCACAATATCCACGATGTGAGAAATGTTCTCCCACCATGTTGCATCATCTGCCAATCTTCTAAAGCGATTTCCTGCTGAAGTAGAAGCCTTTGGCATCCTCGCAAATTCATCGCTCAATAAGAGCCCTCGCAAAACACCACTACATTTCACTACTCGATGTAACGTAGTGAAATTGTATGCAAATCTTGTGTCTGAATACTTGAGCAAAGCAAGAGTAGACCTCTTGTTAAACTCATTCTTCACATGTGTGTGGTTGTTGATGAAACTAACCAATGAACTTGCCTCATTAATTGGAGGCAATATACAATCCAAATTTCCAATATCCTTGAGAATATTATTCAAACAATGGACCATGCAAAAGCATACAATGATGTGAGGGTATAGATTTTCAATAATTGCACCTGGAGCTCTGTTTGTTGGCTCTCCATCTGCGACAATGCAAACAACATTTGATGGCCCCACAATCTCTATGGCATTTGCCCACTCTGCTGCAAGTACATCTGCTGACTTCCCTGTCTCTGATGCATCGTGTGATGAGATGAAGCACATCTCCCCACAAGAATAAGCCTCCACTCCATGGATAGAGTGTCGTTGAATATCACTCCATCCATCTACAAGTAATGAAACTCCATTTCTTTCCCATGATTTTTTTATACTCTCGCATGCGGCTTCAACAAGCTTCTTCTCTTTCTCCAACAAAGTGGTGCACAAGTTCTCTGAGGATGGAGGCACATAGTGTGGTCAATATTCACCCATCTTTTTTACCATGTCTTTGAAGTATGGTGATCTGTGGAAGAAGGATAAATCAAACTTATAACATTCATAAGTAATGGTCCATACCACATGGTATAGCATTTATGATTTATGCCAAATAAATTAATAATAAAGAATCAAGATTGAAACAAAACAATAGAACCAAGATTCAAATTTCAATATTTACCTTGCCGCATTGAAAGCTGTGTGGTCATGGTAAAAGAAACGTGCCACCGCCATATCCACCTCCTCCTTCAATATGGGGTTCCAATTTTCATGGAGTGTTTGTTGACGTGATTGATGTACATAGGGCATTCTTGATGGTGTGGAAGACGGAGTAGGAGCACGATCCGGAGCCGATGAAGATGATACTCTTGAAGTCGATGGAGTAGAAGACTTCATAAATGATGCAAGATCAATGGGAGCTTGTGAGGCTCGACGGGCATGAACTTGGGCATCACTAATAGCAAGTTTATTGAGCAATTCTTGCTTCTTCTCCGAAATGATTGAAGAACTTCATGTCCACGTTCATGAAGTAAGTGTGCATGCACCTTGTTTGATCCACCCGTTCTTTTGTAGCCACATAGCTTGCAAGTCCATGGCCTTGCACCACCACCTTCTCCCACGGATACGAGAGAGTCCACCTCTTTCCACCATGTCCATTTCCTTGTAGGATGCCTCCTCTTGTTGTTCGATGCACTTGTTCGCGATGAAGAGGCCATAGGAGAAGAGAACACTATGAGGAGAGGAGAAAAGAGGAGAATGGTGAAGAGAGGGCTGAGAGGATAGAGTGCAGCCCTTGAATATGCAAGGGGGAAGATAGCTCAAGCTTTCACACACAAGAGGTGCTTGCAATGAAAGCTCTAAATGCTTGTGGCTAGATGAGTTGAAGTGAAGCCTTTTTATGCTTGTAATAGTGGCTCAAGGGGGTTCTAGAAGCCCTAAAAAATGGGCGCCAAAAGTTGGGGCCAAAAAAATCGAAATTTGAAACTCAAAATTCAAAAAAAAAAAAAAAAAAAAAAAAAATCCCGTCGTTCCCCACATCATCCCCGTTTCGTCTTGTCACAAAACATCGTCCCCGGGATGTATGCATGTGATGAAGCTTGATGAGGGGACGGCTGCTGTCCGGGCTGCTCGTCTGTCATATTATGGATGTATATCCTCTTGGGTGAGGTGGCACTCATGCCACATGGCATCTAATGGGAGTAATATCATATGGTAGAAGAGACTAAGAAGATCTCATATATGAGAGAGTATCTAAGTAAGACGATGATCTCTTATGAGAGAAGATAAGTAATGAGCAGCTCGGACGTGGCTGGGGGGTTCGAACGATCAACTCTCTGTGTGTGCTCGCGGATGCAGAAGGAAGCGGTAGAGAAGCAAAAGGAGCTTTATGATAGTGGTATCAGAGCGTCAGGGGACGGCGACCACGTAGCTGCGCCGAGCGGGGATTGAACCCTCGTGGAGAGGATGGAAGCACGATGACATATCCAAGACGCCAAGGCCTTTTCATGCTCTCATGTGAAGCGATGTGACTACACATAGTGAGCATACCAGGCCCCAGCCGCCCGTGAGCGCGAACTGCGTTTTCGCTTATGGGAGCCCGTCCGTGAGCACGGGCTGCGCCTCCTTGTATGAGAGAGCAATTACCTGCGACCTCGATGAGGGAATGACAGCTCTAAGAGGTAGCAAGGGAAGGAATTAAAAACTCCACGATGAAGAATCAACAACGATAAGTGATGCTCTCTGTGGAGAACGGCCTCTATCATTAGCAGGATGATGATGAAGGCAATGGGCAAAAGTAGAAGATGATACTCTCCTCTATGGTAGATAAGGACCTTCACGGCATCCTACGTGATTCTAGCAAGGAGGAGAAGTTATGGCCTCATTTCCAGGTTTGATTGTTTTTGAATTTCTGGAAATTCTTTATTTTTAATGAACAGCTAAAGGGCTAAGTATTAAGAGGGAAATCATTTATATGGAGAATATGGCATATATATTCTCATCTTGATTCAAGGATTCCCTCAAAATAAAAGAAAGGGTAAGCTTTAGATGCCTCCAAAATAGCCATTTTTTTCATGATTTTTTACATAAATTTCAGGAGCTATTTTGGATAAATAGCCATTTTGGAAAGGCAAAAAGAGGAGGTATTTTTCATAGTTTTATGAAAAAAACCATGCACACCTATAGTCTAGTATATTAATTTTCATATACAATCAAGAAATCCATAAGATACCTCAGTTTGATGGGAGTTTGAAGCTCCACAAAACCCCCTTCCATCACAGTTTGACAAAAAAAATTCAGCACCTAAATTTGGGAAATTCCCATTTTTGAAGAGGGAAAAAGAGGTGCGATAAATATGGATGGATGGGAAAAAGTATATATACTGAGAGTATGGTGCATGGACTTCTTAGGCGAATCATTAGATTCATCAAAATGATCAGTTAAGGAGGAATTTTACTTCCTCAAAGACCCCCTTCCCGCACTTTTTGGAAAATTTCAGAAATTAATCTTTTGCCAAACTCCACTTCTTGGAGTAAGAAAAAGATCATTTAGAGGCTTCCCATGGATTATTGTATAAAATCCAAGAGAAATTCACATTTAGAGTGGATTAAAAGCTTGCTAAGAGCTCCCATTCAAGTTTTTGTATAAAAGCAAAAATCTTGCTTTAGGCCTCTTTTGGGGAGTGAATTAGCATGCACGAAGGAAGGATTTGGAAAGGTGAAACTAGGCGTAAGCATCTTCATATACCCCTCTCTGAGGTTATGGAGGAAAATTTAGTATTTGCATGATGGAAGAATGCTTTTGGGCATCCCAAAAATCACATTTTCACACTTTTTCCAGCCCCTCCAACAGTCCACTAGTTTTACATGTCCCACTTGGAATGGCCATATCTTGGGCTAGAAAACTCCAAATTGGACGTGCTATGGCTCGTTTCGAAGAGCACAAGGTCTAATTTCAGTTTATGAAATAAAATTTTGGAAAGTAAAAATTTTTGCAGGTCTGAACAGCTCTGCAAAGTCTGAACAGTTTTTGGCCACTACCTTCCGGGAGCCATATCTTTCAAACCGGGAAGGCGATTTGAGTAATTTCACTTCGACCTATTTGCACATGCTTTATATTTCAGTTTATGAACATTTGCAGGTCCTAAAGTGGTTTTTGCAGGTCTAAAGAAGGATTACTAATGCATTTTTGAGCTAAATTTGCATTATTTTTGCAATCACCTGACCATGCTTTATGTTTTGAGGAGTGCTCCGATATTTTCGGACACTTCAAAGTGTATGTTAGGACCTGAGGAGGAAGGTGCAGAGGTCTCGAAGCTTGTCGAGAGCGATTGGATGCATGCAATTCCAAAATCAGACTACTCAGGGATGTATATTTTATGCTTTTTGGCATTTTATTTATGTTATGGCATGTTCTCTATCTACATGCATAAATGGGATTGCATACATCAAATGTTGATCATTGTTTAAGCTCTTAAAGTATGGATCAACATGCAGGAAGTATACTTTTTGATTGTTTGCAGGAAAGAGGATTACAGAAACCATATGGCTATGCAACACCGGGAATGGTTGCTAGCAAATACTTTTGTGTTTTTGCAGGTCATGGAATCCATATATAAGTTTATGGCGTGCATGCCATGGGCCTGTCAAGCCCTATGTTTTTGGGTGGCCTGAGTGCCACTGAGTTATGGTTTAATTTTTTTTGGGATTCCATTTCCTGGGGAAATGCTGTCGAAATTTTTCCTACCGCATGGCGTTATATACGCACTTGCCTTTAGGTAGGAATGTTATGGCATCGTAGCATGCCCTTTCTGCAAACATCAATAAGTTTTAGGCATGCTTATAAGCATGTATTTGATGGACTTAGGACCATCAGAGTATTATATATAAGGCAACTTCGGTAGTAGCAGGATCCCTATATATAATCCTTATGGATTTAGACCATAGGATTGCTAACGGAAGGAGCTACACCTTCACCATTAGTAATGTGCACAAGCAATCCTATAGGTTCAGGAAGTTGCATTCAGGCTCGGGAGATACATTTAGGACAATCTCCAAGGTAGTGAAGATTTATTTATCTTCACAAAAGTCTCACAGTAGAATTAGGAGACTATGGGGTATCATGATGAATACCCAAAGAGTGACTAGTTTCACTCATGCACATCACTTGACCAAGTAGTGAAGCATTTTTGCTACACTACTAAGGAAACCAAATGAATGGGATCATAAAGATGGGTTTCATGAGATAGCATCGACGGATGCTTATGTGATTCGAGTGATGGTTAGGAAGGCCATAGGCATGGCACTAGCTCCATGGTATAGAGCATAGATCCCTTAGTCAGGAATAGTTGGGGTACCCAATACATACATATGTATCTTGGGATCTACAGAGAGGTACCTAGGCTTAGTCTTGGTACCTAGGAACAAGTTGGTTTGGAACAAAAGGGATATCCATTGTCACATTGTTGACTAGAACCAAACTAACTAGTTCAAGGACATGGGACTCATTTCAGTCCACTGATATGATTTTAGTATATGGGATTCATTGGAGTCCACCTACATATTCCATTATATGGAATAGATATTCGGTTTAGTGTAGGTATGACACCGTGAATTGGAAGAAGTTTTCACTGGTATGGGACGGTGGAAACGACTTCCCTTTGAGCACGCTTCTTCTATGGCCAGGAAGAAAAGGACTCATCATTCATGGCGTCATGTCTCACTAGATCAGAGGAGAGCTCTTAGTAGACATCTCCTATTAGGATTGGGAGTTATCCTTCATAATATAGGGAAGATTTATTCTTCCACTAGAGAATGTGATAGGTGATTTTATCACCGTTGGTATCACATACTCATTTTGAGTTTTTCAGGAAGGATAATTCCATTAGTTTGAATGGATTGTATAGATCCATGCATAGAGGATGGTTGGCAGAGATAGTTCTTTACTATGGATACACATATGTTTACGGTATCATGTCACATCATTGCTGACCATTTTAATAGAGGGCTTTGACCCTTATTAGGAATTTATTTTCTCCACTCTTCACTACATACACCTTCATTAGTTAGCGGAGATCTGTTCTCCATCTTCATAGGAATATGTGATGAGGGATTATGCATTAGTTATGGAAGAGAGGACTAAATAAATTCATGAGTTTCTCTTTTAAGGTAAGGAGAAAGTGGGAATCAGCTCAGAGATCCATAAGGGATCTTACTTTAGTTCAGTACTCTCACTTTAGCTCCTATACTTTGGGAGAGAAAGAAGGAAAGGAAAACATAATTTCTTCATAGGGGAAGAATAGAGTATGTTTTTCTTTAGATAGAAGAGGTGTTCTGAAAACATCTCTTAATCTATATTTGAGAAGGAATTCATTTCCTCTACTTTTCCATCTAATTTTCCTTCATATGGGAGTATGATTCTCCACTATTTTGGAAAGAAAAGTATGGAGAACTTATGTGCATGTTCTCACCTATGGATGAGTAGAGAAAATGGATTCAACAGAATCTCTTTCAAAGGGAAAGAGATAAAGTGGAATAGTTTCCACTGCTAGAGCTCTTTTCCTTGGAAGAGATTACAGAGATAGACATGGAGAGAGTTTCACTTTCTCATTTAGGTTGTCTAGATAGAAGTGGCACTCTTCTATCTAGAACAAGAGGGAGATCAGTTAATCATGATGGTTAGATTGAGTCTCATTTGTAAACTCTAGAAAGAAGCAGTTATGCTATTTTCAGTGATGGTCTTTGACTAGATGAGATAATCTAGTTATTGACATTAGTTAGACTGGGAGTAGATTGATGATACTTCTCTTTTGAGTTTCCAGGAGATAGGAATATATATAACTTATTAGGGTACCAAACTCTTAGTTGGTGTTACATCATGAGTATGATGAGTAAACATCAGTTAGGAGGATGGGTACTTAGGGATTATCTGAATCTCAAAGGGAATGCTTTCTGCATTCATATGGCAAACTACAGGAAAGAGAAATATTAGAGTTTGCACAAGTGCCAATAGATGCTCTTCCAATAGAACCTAGTCCAATGGTAAAGGATGACAAACCACAGATTTCTTGGCTGGTAAAATGTAGAGATTGCATTTTACTACCATGAGCTAGATGATGGAATTGCATAGTCACAAGGTAGTTTAAAGGAAACTATTACTTGTGAGCACACTCCAGGTTAGGAAGACTTGGAGTGTTATGAGGGAAATCTATCATTTAGTCTTAGATGGGTTTGGAGTCACTTGTTATGGGACTTTGTTCTACACTTCAGAGGATTCTATGGCTTATTATTTCCATTATGATACGGTCAAGCTTATAAGTTTGGCACTTTACACTTGCTTCTCATATTATTACTCCATAGAGGATACATCATATGGACTTAGGTCATTTGGATGATGTTGTATGTTATGGGAGTGATAATTTGGAAATTCAGTGTATATGGGAGATAATAGGCACCACTCATATGGTTTCCCACCTTTGAGATGATCTCATATGAGACTTCTTAAGGGGAAAGATATGGGGAAACAACACACAGAGATGACCGTGTACATAGAGTACATGGGGTTCAGAGAAGTCCGAGCACTTTCTTCTACCATTATGGACATTTCATTTACATTTTCGAGGACGAAAATGCTTCAAGGAGAAGGAAATGTCATATTATGGATGTATATCCTCTTGGGTTAGGTGGCACTCATGCCACATGGCATCTAATGGGAGTAATATCATATGGTAGAAGAGACTAAGAAGATCTCATATATGAGAGAGTATCTAAGTAAGACGATGATCTCTTATGAGAGAAGATAAGTAATGAGCAGCTCGGACGTGGCTGGGGGGTTCGAACGATCAACTCTCTGTGTGTGCTCGCGGATGCAGAAGGAAGCGGTAGAGAAGCAAAAGGAGCTTTATGATATCGTCCCTCCTTCTAAGTCCTTGGAGACGGCGTCCCGGCGTCCCTAGGGGCCGGGGACGCGTCCCCCTGTGACTTTGCTTAACAAGCTCCCAAAAGCAAACAGCCAGCTTTAAGTTGTGGTTTTTTCCACTAACAGTGGTCAAACATCCAAAACGTTTATATCTACATGTTCCTCTCACAAGGAGGCATTTACCATGCAACATTGACAATTTTTCAAAATCTGTCACAAAATACATCTTTTTTCTTTTTATAAGCTCGCAAAAAAAAAAATGCTAGAATTAGGTGTATCACCAAATTTAACACCATGATTTTTCACTATATCTACAAAAAAAAATGATAATGATCAGAAAAAAAAGGAACTTTCAGTTTTATAACTTAAGCTTTTGAGATTCTCTAGCAAGTATATGCACATGGTCGTGGATGCATATTTTGTAAATCACATACTCTGTATCCAATGAAGAACTTTCAAGTCTTTTCAGCCTTCTTGGCCTTTTGTGTGTGCAATCTTGAGCTTGAGAGAGATTTTCTAAGCATTTGTAGTCAGTTAGTTGATTTGTGTCATATTCTCTCTCTATTTGCTGCAATCCAGTGTCATGGATTTTTTTATGCCCTTTTCTCCCACAACAATAACATGTAACTTCAATCTTCTTATCTCTCCCTTTACTTTGGCTCCTTGCCGTATTGTTGTTGAATCTTTTTCCTTTCTCCCTAACCTATTCCTCTAGTTACATGAGCACCTCTCAACTCACCGCTTGCTTTCTATTGATTTCTTCATTTAGGATTATGCCTACTACTCCATCGTAGCTTAGTGAAAGAGGGTTACCAAGCAAGATAGCCAAGGATGGAGAAGAGGAAGAAGATATCTTTGAGCTTGTCATCAAATGTTGGCAAGCCTATATCCTGATTTGATTAAGAATACCTATGCGAGCATTAAGGTGCTCCAAAATCAGCCTCAATTCATCGACTTGCAATCTGACAAGCTTCCTCATTAAGTGGACTTGATTTATAGGGGTCCATATGTTGTCTTAAACTTCTTCCATATATCCAAAGTCATTTGTAGTCCTTTCAGTTTATAGTATGAAGAAGAGATTTAAATCATGAGATTTAAATCAAGATTCAATCATTTAAATCATTTGAAGCCAAAGTAAAAATTGAATTCCAAAGTCATTTGTAGTCGAATGAACAAGAGATAGTGAGCACTGAGACTTAAATCAAGATTTAACCATTTAAATAGTTTAAACCCAAAACAAAAATCAGATGGTCAACATGCAAACATTCAAAATACGCACATCCCAAGGCTTCCTAAATCAAAATAAAAATCGAGGTGAGATGTTCTTCATCTCATCACGTGATGCATATGAGACAAGAAAATCAATCGACGTGCTTGCTTCTAAGTCGACAAGTGTTGTAGAAATAGTGGGCTCATCAAAAGTTGTCACCATAGAAGCATATGAGGAGCACACAAACAAAGTTGTGGTTGCAATCATTGAAAACGTGTATCCTCATAAAAGTGTTTGTTTTTGCATCGTTCATTGTCTAAATAATATTCTCAAAGACATTAGCATTTTGGATTGGGTTAACAGCCTTCAATCAATGAGACAAATGCATTGGTTAGCTTCATCGACAACAATACCCATGTGAGGAATGAGGTTTAGAAAGAGATCTACTCTTGCTTTGCTCAAATATTATGAAATAATATTTGCATACTACTTCATCATACTACTTCAACAATACCCATGTGAGGAATGAGGTTTAGAAAGAGATCTACTCTTGCTTTGCTCAAATATTATGAAATAATATTTGAAGTGCAGCGGTGTTTTGAGAGGGCTAATATCGAGTGATATTTGCAATAACAAAGGCTTCTATTGTGGTAGGAAAGGAACTCAGAAGACTAGCAAATAATGAAACATGGTGGGAGAATATTGACCGCATTGTGGTTGCATGGTGGGAGAATATTGATCACATTGTGAATATTGTGCAACCACTTGTGTACTTACAAAAAGTTGTGGATTTTATAGAACCATGAATTGGTACGGTATATGAAACTACGGATTAAACCATTGAATCACTTAAAAAAATCAATGCATGAGAATGATAAGTATGATGAAATTTGTGTTCGATGACGAAATGCCTAGTACCTACTACCCACTCCATGAAGTGGCATTTATGCTGGATCTTGAATTCCAAGAGAAAACGTAACATGCTGACCCAAAGATAGCTAATGGATGGAAGGTCATATTGGTGCAGCTTATAAGCCACAAGCTATTTAAATATAGAACTATAAAAGATGCTTCATTTCATATGTAGATGCAAAGAAAGATAGGTTTTGTGTCCACATCGCTCTCTAATGGGGAGATTTTGGCTTTGATGGTCCTGAGCTTATTTCAATGATTGGCTCTATGCATACTTAGCCAAGCTTGCATGATGAGTTGCCCTGCAAAGTAACATGGGGACACGTCCCGGGGTCCTAGGGACGCCGGGACGCCGTCCCCAACCTTCCAAAAGCTGGGACGCCAAGTGGGGACGGGGGACGTCCCGAGTTGCTCGTGTGTAACAGCGTTCCGTCCCGGGAACGCGTCCCGGGGACGGGGGACGGTGACAGGACAGTATGGGCACGGCAGAAATCAGCAGGTGTCTTGGAGGGAAAGTTTTTTGAATTTTGAATTTAGTTTTCAGTTCTGCTATGTTTTTGTTGACTGTTGAACATTCATTTGACCAACTTTAAGGAGCAAATGAGTAAATCTTCTTACAGTTACAAAGATGAGAAAGGAAATAAGGCTTACGCATATGATATAGATGAGAGAACACATGTAAGAGAGGGAATGGCTATTTCTAGCAGATCTTATACTTGCAAAATCGGATGTGTGAGTCATGCCAAACATGATTCATCTTAGGTTAAGTTCTTGAACAACACATGAAGTTCTATCCTAGACTATACAAGTGTTAGAAACATCATAAACATGCCAATACAAGTCATTTTGAAAAACCAAATACATGCCTGAAAAAAGTGAAAACTACCTCATGCTTTGCTAGAAAAGTGAAGGCTAGGATCCCACTCAAGAGAGGACCCTTGAGAAATGCCTCGAGATATTAAATCAACATAATCAAGAAGTTCAAGAACATAAGAAAGAAGACATAGAGGAGGCTTCAGCCATGATGGGAGTAAATGGACAGTGGTTGTTGGAGGAGATTTCAGTGATGGTAGCATTTGACACATAATGGTTGTTCCAGCTGAAAGAATATACAAAATGATAGAATGTACAAGGAGTGTGAATAAGAGCCATATATCCCATTTTATTTTTTGGCAAAACATAGAAGAAATGGCAAGGAAAACCAAACGCTTTCCTTAGATCTGAAGTACATGAAAAATGTAAACAAAAAGTCTATCCATTTGAAATCATGTGGTTCCAAAAAATGAAATCCTTGAAACACTGCTTGAGAGATCACAATTCAGTTATGTAGAATCTTTCTTTTGATTAGCTAATAGCCAGACTAGCATAATTCTTCATAACTAGAGTTAAATATAACAGAATGAAACAAGAATTTTGTTTAAAAGTAGACAAGCTTGTCCTTCACAACCTTGATTTAATGGGAGGAACAAGTCAAAGAGATAAAAGGTTATGATCACTCACACTTATGCACTAAAAAATTTTGAATGTTCAACTGTCAACAACGTTCATTGTTCATACTTAAAACACATCTTTTTTCTATGGTTTTCTTCTTATTGCTCATTTCATGTGTTGAAGAATTCATAGTACATGACTTTCATTTGGCTAATTTGAGAAAATCACCATTTTTTTAGTGCCGTCCCGGGGACGCGTCCCCGGGACACCCTAGGCTCCAGCCCCGTCCCGGGGACACCACCGTTCCCGGGACCCGTCCCCGTCCCCTTGTGACTTTGTTGCCCTGAGCAATTATGGAGTGTATATGGGCATGTAGCCCCTAGGACGAAGAACAGACTTGGTGTGCAACGCACGATTGACCTTATCTTGTCAATGCAAACTTAAGGATGCTTAATAGGATTCAAAGCATTGCATCATGTCCTTTTAGAGAATGAGAGATGGATGAAAATAGAGTCCAAAGTGAAGAATATGAAGAAGAGACAAAAGATTCATTACATTGAGCAAGTAGAGATTCAAGTTGCACCATGGGCTACTACCTCCACTAGTGTGGAAGAGACTCCACTTGAATTCCCCTTGACACTTGAGTGATCTATCATCTATGCCATATAGACCATGGCATATGCTTTATAGTTTAGATTGTACTTTTTTGTTTTTATTCATGATACGTATTATGTTTTATATGTAATACGAGTAGGGATGATATGATGATTGATCATTGATCATCTTATAACAATGTAATACTTTTTGACGAGATCATGGTAACATAGATGTGCTTCACTACTTTGGCCCTTGAATTTTTTTCTATGATGTATGATATGGTTCATGTCTCTCGAGTCTCATGCAATGAGATCAAACTTTTGAGTTTCACTTTTTAAGTGATAGGTCATTGTTTATTTATAGTGCAATAGCAACATATCTCATGTTTTGATAAATTTCACTTCAAACAACTTGGTCTTTAGTAGTTACTTGTTTATTTGTATTCTTATAAGCTAAGAAAATCGTTATGCATGGTTTCTATTTAAAAGTAGAAAAAAGACTAGCATAATTTGAGTGTCATCCCAAATCCCCATCCTCGAAACAACCCTAGCTCTATCCTCAACCTAGGACATCACCTTCCAGAAGACACGTCACCATCCTCATGTGATTATGCCAAGAAGCTTTGCATCAACCATATTAAATATGTCTACCACTTTTTCAATACACTCTTCTTGAGATAAGTACAATATGTGTTGATATCTACATCTTTTTATCCTCATTCCAAGGATATGTTGAGCTTCGCCAAAGTCCTTCATTGAGAATGAAGGGTTCAGCTATTGTTTTAGAATATTTAGAGTGCTCTTTTTCTTCCAAGCCAACAACATATCATCGACATATGGCACTAGCATGATTGGACTACCATCATCATCCTCTTTGGTGTATAAAGAGTGGTCTACAATGTACATGCCTTCTTTTGAACTCATGTTTGGGCATGCATGGATCAAACTTCTTGTATCATCTCCTGTCGACTTGTTTCAGCTCATGTAAGAATCCTTTTAGTTTGTATGCAAGATGCTCTTTCCCAGGGATAGCATATCCTTCTCCTTGTTTCATGTTCACCTCTTCATCAAGGTCAACATGCAAAAATATTGTTTCTACATCCATTTGGAATAACTCCAAATCGAAGGCCACTGTGAGAGCAAACAACACATACAGTGATCATTTTCACCACAAGAGAATACTTCTTGGAAATCAATGCCCTCCTTTTGGGCATAAACTTCCACAACCAGCCTTGCCTTGTACTTGGGTTTATCTCCACAACCTTGATTTTGTATACCCACTCGTTAAGAATGGCCTTCCTACCTTTGAGCAAGTCAACCAAATCTCATTTATCTTTTTCATATAAGGTCTTTACCTCTTCCTGCATAGCTAACTCCCACTTCTTGTTCTCATATGCTTTGCCTCTTTATAATTGAGAGGCCCACCCTCATCTGATAGCATAATATAATGTACAAAGGGGTCATATCTCTTGGAGTTTGAGGTCTACGAAAGCACACCAATAGCACAAGGAAGAAGAAGAAGCTTGGAGCACGACACAACACTAAATGAATTACCACATGAATGTACAAAGATAAGTCACATGTTAGGGTTATAAGCGTATATACGAGAGGAGGGGTGGAGGGAGGAACCTCCTAAAGAGGGAAAAAAGTGCCACGACGGTCCTAAGTGTGTTCACACACTTCAATACCGAAATATATCAACAAATCCCCTCTGAGAGTGATGCAGAGGCAAATCACATAAAGACAAGGTACCATTCTTCATAATAGCATCATATTCTGATTGCATAACAACCATCCAGTTTTTCGAATTTTATCCTTCATCAAAAAAAACAGACTCATTCTCATCACAAAGACTAGCCGCAACCATTGCATAGCAATCTGACGCAAAGGAAGCCGTATGAGAGCCTGAACGAGTACAATATGACAACCATGCATCGAACTTGCTATCTCTCAAAGACTACACCAGCCACTTAGGCATTAGTTTTTTGCCTCCTCTATGTAAGCCCTCTCATCAATAAGTGCATCATATAAATGTGCATCAGAAATGGAATGATCTGCACCATCAAACCTTTAAAAAGAGAAAGATAACTATCATACACATCTCTAGAGCTAATTGAAGTCTCTTTGGTACATGAAAGTAATGGCTGAATTGCATCTCTCACAAAAACCACATCACGGCCAACCAAAACGCATTCAGTATGTGGATGATACACACGATAGCCTTTGCTTTCAAAACTATACCCAACAAAAATACCATCCAATTTCTTGCGTTGTTATCCATGCATTAATCCATATGCCAGGATAGGGTAAGAGGAGTTTGTGGTGCATGTGGCAGTATTCCCTGTCCGGGTTGGCTCAAGTGAAGTGAAGAAATTGCACTGCGAGGTAATATGTTTGGTTGCCCCACTATCAAAGTACTAAACATCCGAGTCTACTACAGACATACACTCCTCATGAGAAGAGGGTCATAGCTTCATACTGTAGTGAATGCCGATTCTTCATTCTAAATAAGATTAGAAAACTTTGTTTTAGGTGTGGAGGCCTCTGCAACAAACATTCAAGCCTCTTTCTTCTTTGCCTTTTGTAGCCATTTCTGGACAACTCTTTATGACATGATCATTTCCCTTGCAATATTTGCAAAAGTGTTTCTTCTTTCTTGTTTTCTTCTCATCTTTGTCTTTCTTCTTCTTCCTTGTGTTGTTCATGTGCTTCCGTAGACCTCAAACTCAAACAATTGGTATCATATCAACGACATGCCTTCAGAATCAACAACTTGCTCCGGTACCAGTTGTTTGAGTTTTGGGATCAACAACGCACATGCATGAAAATTGGTAAGCTAGCTTGTCACAACAACAAAGGTAAATGGAGCTCATCTACTAGACAGCAAAAATTTGAAATCTGCTAATGCTCCATAATTGAAGAAGGAAGACAAAGATGAGAAGAAAACAGAAAGGCAGAAATGGTTTTGCAAATATTGTGAGGGAAATAATCATGTCATGAAAAGCTGTCCAAAACTTGCTTCAAAAGAGGCAAAGAAAAAAGAGGCTTGAATGGTTGTTGCAAAGGCCTCTACACCTAACCAGAGTCCACAAATCTTGTTCAAAATGAAGAATGGGCATTCACTACAGTATGCAACTATGACCCATCTTCTCATTAGCAATGTATGACTACAATAGCCTCAGATGTTTGGTACTTTCATAGTGGGGCAACCAAACATATTACCTCAGAGAGCAGTTTCTTCAGTTCACTTGAGCCTGCCCGTACAGGGAATTGCCCACCCTCATTTGATAGCATAATATAATGTACAAAGGGGTCATATCTATTCACAAGCCTCTTGTCACAAGTAGATCCCTCACCAAATGACGTACATACTCTAGCAATGGAACCACGTGAGAGGGTATGAATCCATCATCATTGTTAAGAAACAATTGTACATCATTTACAGCCCTGTTTTCACTATGTAATGGTGGCTGCATATTCCCTTCCAAAGCAACATTATGCTGCCCATTATCATCAAGCTCAAAGATCACCCGCTCATCATAATTTTCAGCCATTGATGGCACTCTCTAATGGTCAATTTCACGCCTAGTCGGTGGTTATTCCTATTGAAACTTGACCTTTTTATGGTCATCCTTAGAAACAATCACTTTGAGAAAGCCTAGCCTCAATAAATACAACATGCCAGTTGTGTACAATCTTCCAAAGTTAAGGTTTCCATATCATATAGCTCATTTTACCTTCATCAGCATTGCCCATGAAGGTTCCATGACTAAATTTTGCATCTAGCTTACTTCTCGAAGCTTGAACTCAAGTCTTATCATTTATGTGTACAAAGGCACCCAAGCCAAACATGCATAGATGGTCATATGAAGCATGTTTGTCATACCAAACCTCTTTAGGGATGCCACTTTTGTTCGAAAACAGTGTCCTCTTGAGGGGTCTAAACCTTAATTTCCAGCAAGCTCTAATTTCCATAAATGGTCAAAAATGATCAAACAATTATTATTGCATATTTTTAAAGATCATCAAAAGAGCTATCTAAAAATATGTAACACATGACCATTAGATATATAACACATGACCTGTTGGAAATGAAGTAGGCCCATAACAAATCTTAGAGGTCCCATAAGTCCATAAGTCCAGGATCTTTAACATAGATTCCATAGGTCCAAGATTCCATAGGTTCAAGATCTACAATACATATTCTAGCAATCTTCCAATATTGACAAAACATGAACATACCACATTTAATCATACAAATGATGAGACAAAGATAGAGAAAGATTAGACAACATGTGTAAAATGTTACGTAAGCCACTGCTTACTCACACTATCATACATACAAATGTCAATTTACAATGTGAGTCAAAATTTCAACCACTCTATGTGAACAAAAATAGATGGACGTAACAAACATATTCAGATGTATGGACAAAAATCTGAATATATATGAGATGTGTGACCTAATAGGTTGTAGAAGAGTAAATATGAGTGATAGAAAGAGGAAGGATCAGTCTAAAACTGATAATCTGCAAACCCTCATCTGAACTTAAGCTATGGAAGACCCTAAATCAGATATGTGTGTGAAAAGATCACAAACTTACAAAAGTAGCAAAGAATGCTAACAAGTTTGCTGCCAAAAATCCTCAAACTCATATGAACACACCTTCTCTAACACCTCATCCGAATGCATGTAGCATGCATGTACTGATTCTCCTTTAGATATGATGAATAGGACGACTCCTGATATGGATGCCAATGCCTCCATAAACTCCAAGTAGTACCTGTGTGCATAAAGAGAATATGTACCCGAATTCTTAACATAAGATGCAAATCTTATGTTAGCCACCATCCAATGTCTTTGAAGTAACCCAAAATCTTAATGTAGAAGACAATCTTCAAATACATCATGTAGATGGCTGATCCACACCACTAAGCTGCTGATGGGTAAGTCCTCTCCATAAGCAAGAGTGTGAGCACGCTCTTCTTCTCCAAGAAGAACTTCATAGCCGCTCCTCAACATGCTCCAAGATAGCACCATGGCTGCCCCATGTGTGCTAGAGAACCACCTCTAATGAGGGACCAAAGCTGGCGTTGCAAATTGGTGTAGGATGAATCAACAATGAGCCAAAGCTCTTATATATATAGTATTGTTTGCCCCTTGAAAAGCACTTCTAAAAGCATAAAGCACAAGCAAACCAAATCATAGTGTGATACCAAAATCATACGCGGTCTGTCGCTATCGTGATCCGTCTTTTATGAGAAAAGCTGAATAAAAAAAGTCTTCGCGTTTCGCGTTGTCTTCCGTTCGTGACGATTCCGAGATTCGAACTCACGTGGGAACTTTGAGAGGAAAACGACGTAGCCAAGGGACATTGAAATGAACCAATGGGACATTGAAACATTGTTTTCCAACATGACCATCGTTGACCTGAAAGCCATTCAAAAAGCAAATCCTAATTTTCTAATATTTGCTTTCCAAAAGCTAAATACATCAAACGAAAGAGCACATGATCCTCATGAAAAAAAGCAACTTTATGTCAAATAATAAGGTCATTATGCCCTCCAAATTGATATCGCTATTTTTACACAAGCCGAAAGCAAAATTAACGGAAAAATCTGATGCAAAAACGATATCTGGTTTTTAATGCTTCAAAATCAAAGCCCTAGAATATATATATGTATGTATATATTTTTTTTCTTTATTTATTTATTTATTTATTTATATTTATATATATACAAAGTTGACTCCGATGGATTTCTAACTTCTGACGTTTACCCGAAGTCTCATGGCTAAAGAAAAACATTTATGACGTTGTGTGACACCGCCTGATTTTTTGACAAAAAAATAATAAAACGATAATAAAAAAAGAAATATCAATTAGCGATACCAAAATCATGCTAATATGCTGAATAGAATAGCAAATACCAAAAACATGCTAATATGATGTACGGTGTACCGTGAGGCATGACTATGTACGTCATCGCATATATGATATGCATAGTGTGAAGAGATGGATAGATATGTGCTTGAAGATGAAGCGGTGCTTCAAAATCCTTGCACTACACAAGTCAAATGAAATCCAAGAGTATGTGGTGGACCCTTTTAGCTTTCCAATGGATGTGTTAAGACACCCTATGTACCTTGGAAGATCAATCTTGAAAAGATAGATCAAAACAGATGAGCTCGAATTAATTCAGAGATGAAAAACTTGCTATTTTGATTCATACACCGGTCTAGTGTTTTGAATAATTCTCTGAGCAAAGCAACAATTAGCTTGATTTCTTTTGGTGAACTCTAATTAACTTAGAGAGTTAACTTTCAAGAGTAATCTCATCAGAAATAGTGAATCACACAATGAGAATGAATTTTAACAAGTTATGACATCATCCCAATTTTCACGGGCTACAACAGTACTTAGACCAGTGACAAAAAAATGATAATAACTCAAGATTCAAATATTCAATGATTATGAAATTTTGTATGCTGATAATAGACAGTACGTTGAATCCAACAAGCTTTGAATCATGCCATTTGATAAAGTACACGCGGAGAACAAGGTCTGACAAGATGACTATTAAAATCGAAATCTGACAGAGAAGTGAATATGAACAGATAAAGTTGAATTCAACTGAACATAACTCAAGATTGAGAACTCCAATAGAAACGAAATTTTGTGAGCATATAGTAGACTCTAAAAGAAAACTTTAGAAAGTTAAACCATTGAAAAAGATGCACCACACTTAGAGTAGTGATCTCTGCAAGCTGACTAAACTTGAGAAGCATAACAGTAAAGAGTAGACTCACACAACCATGAAGATATGAACTTGTATGATCATAAATATGAATGTATATTGATTGTAGAATACAATGAACTTACAAGTGCATGTGTGTGCCTTGTATCCACACTTGATATAGCATATAGCTAAGCTTATGGACGCCTCTGAAGTGCAACTAAACTACCATGTATATATAGAGAGTTTTGGAGCCAAGATTTGAATTTGAATCTTGCTCACCTAAAAGTTGTTTCCTAATTTTTAGAGGTTGATTGATTCTCCAACCTCCAAATCATGAATTTGTGGCTTCTCTCTCTATTTTTATCAAGTGAACTCAACCACTTTTGATTCCTTTTACTTTTACATCAAGTAAATGATCAAACAATTACAAGGGTGACAAGGGTGAGTTCACAAGTGAACTCTTAGATTTCCATACATTGTCTTCTCTTACTACTTTTCCTAGAAACTCAAGCCACTACTTAAGCTTGTAATAGATTTGTTCCAACAGCTCCCCCTCCAGCCATATGCTTGAGGTCTTCAATCTTCAAGAATAACCTGCAATCCAATCATAGTCTTGAATTTGCAAAGTTTTGTACCATCCAATGCTTTGGTCAAGATATCTGCACATTGTTGATGAGTGGACACATATGATATTTGAATCTCTTTGCTTAGAACCTTCTCTCTTACATAGTGATAATGAACTTCAATGTGTTTAGTCCTTGCATGAAAAATAGGGTTAGGAGTTAGATGAATAGAACTCCTGTTGTCACCAAAAATGATTGGAGTTCCAAACTTCAATCCAAGATTTTTGAATAATGTCTTCATCCACATAGCTTCTTGAGTAGCTATGGCAAGTCCTCTGTATTCAGTTTCAATAGAAGAGAGAGCAATTGTGGGTTGCTTCTTGGAGGACCATGAAATAAGCTTTGCCCTACAAAGGTAAGATAACCTGAAGTGCTCCTTCTATCTTCCTTGGAGTCAGCCCAATCTGCATCAAAAAATAGCTTCAACCCTAAATCAGATACATAAGGATAATAAAGTCCTTCATTTATGGTTCCTTTGAGATATTTGAGTATCCTCTTAACAGCATCCATGTGTGGTTTCCTTGGTGTGTGCATGAATTGACTTAGCACACTCACACTATAGCATATATCTACCCTTGTCAATGTGGCATAGTTGAGACTACCCACAAGGCTTTGATATGATGTGATGTCCTCTATGAGTTCAACTTCATGTGAGCTCAATTTATGGTTGACCTCCATTGGAGTACCTGCAATTTTACAATCCTCCATCTTGAATTTTGCTAACATATCCTTGATATATCCTTGATATACTTCCTTTGAGTGAGAAATAAACCATAATCTTTGTAAACAACTTCCAAACCTAGGAGGCAGTTAAGTGAACCTAAATCACTTATCTTGAATTCTTTCATCAGATCTTTGATCTTCTTCATACCATCTGCATCATTTCCTGTCAATATAATATCATCTACATATACACATAGGTAGATGACCTCAGAATTACTCTTTTTAATAAAGAGTGAAGGATCTTCCTTGCTTGGTTGAAAGACTTTATCCTGCAAGAATGAAACAAGCCTCAAATTCCAAGCTCTTGGGGTTTGATTGAGACCATACAATGTTTTGTTAAGTTTACACACATAATCAAGATAAACTTGATTCTCATAACCAAGTGGTTGTGCCATATATACCTCATCTATTATCCATCCATTAAGAAATGCATTCTTTACATCTAGTTGAAGTATCTTCCAATTCTTGGAAGAGGCAATACTAAGCAAAACCCTAATAGTAGGCATCTTTGCCACAGGAGAGAAGGTCTCCTCATAATCAATTCCCTGAGTTTGTGCAAAGCCTTTTGCTACAAGCCTTGCCTTATACCTGTTTATGGAACCATCAAAATTCTTCTTGAGTTTATAGACCCATCTTGAGCCTATTACCTTCATAGATGAAGTCTTGGGCACCAAATCCCAAGTGTTGTTTTCCTCAAGTGCTTCAATTTCTTCCTTCATTGCATTCTTCCATTCTGATTTTGTTTTGGCCTCTTCAAAGAATGATGGCTCCTCTTGATTTATGTCCTATGCAGAATGTTTAGTTACTAATGAGGTGTCAACCATACCTTTCTGGTTTTTTTCTTTTCCTTATAGATCTTCTTAAGCCATGTTGTGATGATTATGCCTCATGTCCAAGTTCCTCCAATTTTGCTTTACCTTTAGACTTCCATGCTTTGATTTTTTCCATCTGAGTTTCTTCATCATCTTCCAAAGTATCTTGTTCTTCAATCTTTGGTTGATGTTCTCTGCCAAGCTTTGGAAAATCTTCTTCAAGGTCATATGGCAATTTGACCTTCCTGTATGAATCTTCATACCATGAATTGTTCTCATCAAAAACTACATCTCTGCGTACCAAGAATCCTTTGTTGGTAGGGTTGTATAACCTGTAACCCTTTTGATTGTTGTCATATCCAATGAATACACACCTTTTTGCCTTTGGATCCATATTGCCTCTAACATGTGAGGGAACATGAAGGCAACATGTTAATCAAGTAAGTGGCTGTAGATACAACCTCAACCCATAGATAATTAGACAAATGCTTTTCATTTAACATGGACTTTGCAGCTTCAACAATTGTCCTATTCCTCCTTTCTACCACTCCATTTTGCTCAGGAGTGTATCTTGTAGTTACTTCTCTTTTGATTCCTCTTTCTTGAAGAAAAGAATCAAATTCATGGGAGAAGTATTCTCCCCCTCCATCCGACCTTAGCCTTTTTAGTGATTTACCTGTTTGATTCTCCACAAGAGCCAAATATCTTTTGAAGCATGAAAAAGACTTCATCTTTGTGTTTCATAAAGAATAGGATAGTCCATCTACTGCAATCATCAATAAAGGAGACATAATCCTTGATCCAGATATTGAAGCATCCTTGCTAGGTCCCCATACATCTGTATGAACCAACTCTAAGAGATCTCCATGCATATATCCTTTCTTCATGAATGGTAACCTGTGAGACTTTCCAAATTGACATGCACTACACTTATAAATCATATGTTGTTTTGACAAGTTAGGGAGTCCAAGTACACTTTGGTCCTTGCAAATTTGCTTTAATGATATTTCACCAATATGTGCCAATCCCTTGTGTCATACCTCTAGTTCTATGAGTGTTTGATTACCATAGTTGAAGAGAGCTATGTTCCTTGTGATTTTCAACTCAAAGGTGAATAATCTACCTATTTTTTCTCCCTTTGCTATTCTTATGAACCCTTGGCTAGGGTCTTCCACATATGCTCCTCCTCTTGTGAACCTAACTTGCAATCCCTTTTCTACTAACTGCCAAACGCTTATAAAATTCTTTGTAATGGTAGGGACATAGAGTACCTTACTGAGTAGGTTGATGTTTCCATTAGGTGCTTTGACATTTCCTATTTTCTCCACAAGATGTCTTGTATCATCTCCTGTTTGTACCTCATGCTTGTTCCTTGGACCTTCTAAATCTGATAGGAGGGCCACATTTCCTGCCACATGATTTGAACAACCTGAATCTATGTAGAAAACATGCTCATCAGATTTACCTTGTGGCATAGCCATGTTCATGATTAATAATGAATCCTCTTTGTTTGAGTCTTCTATGTAGTTATTGAAGTCTCTCTGTCCTTTGTAGCCTCCTTCATAGTTTGAATGATTGTAGTTGTTGTAGTTGCCATGATAATTGTTGAACCTTCCTCTTGAGTAGCCATAACTCCCTCTATTGTATCCTCTGCCTCTTTGATTCCTTGAATTCCTAAAGCAATTTTTAGTTGTATGATTAGTTAATCCACAAATAGAACCTGGGTTGGAGTCTTGGGATCTCCCCTGCCTTGTCTACCTCCTCTTCCTCTACCTTTGCCATGTCTTCCTCTACCTACATAGTTCGCTTGATATGTTCGTGCATCATCATCCACTTTCTTTGACTTTCCTTTGTTTTCTTTGGACTTGCTTTTATCAGTATATAAAGCTGAAGATTGATTACCTTTAGAGCTTTCTCCATTCTTGATAAGTTTTGCCTCTTGAGTGAGTAATTGTCCAATGAGTGTATTGAAATCAAATACGTGCATGTCCATGTACAAATCCATAGCTGTGGTGAATGCTTCCCACTTGTCATCTACTTTCGATCCATAGATGACTTGCCTTACAATTTGCTCTTCATCTATTACCTCTCCAATGCTTCCCAACGGTAAGCTATGTCCTTGACCTTTGTGACAAAATCAGTCACATTTTATTTGGGAGCCTTCTTGAGGGTTGTGAAATCCAGCCATAGTTGATGCTTCCTAGCTTTGATACTTAAAGAGAAGAAGGCTTCAAGTGCATCCCACACTTCCTGAGATGTCTTACAACTTTTAATGTGAGGCAACAAAAAATCTGAGATAGAGTTAAGGAGGTATGACCTTGCTAATGCATCTTTGGAACACCATGTGTTCAATCTCTCCTTCTCATCTTGTGTTGGTTGACTCTTGTTTCTGAATACAGGCATAACTTCATCTCCAGCCACATAACCATATAAACTTCTTCCTTGCAAATAAGCTTCCATCCTTAATGATCAAGCTGAGTAATTACCTCTATCCAATTTGTCAATTAATGAAGGAAATCCATCTTCCATCTTTGCTCTGATACCACTGTGAAGAGATGGCTAGATATGTGCTTGAAGATGAAGTGGTGTTGCAAAATCCTTGCACTACACCAGCCAAATGAACTCCAGGAGTATGTGGTGGACCTTTTTAGCTTGCCAATGGATGTGTTAGACACCCTATGTACCTTGGAAGATCAATCTCAAAAAGATAGATCAAAATAGATGAGCTCGAATTAATTCAGAGGTGAAAAACTTGCTATTTTGATATATATATATATATATATATATATATATATATATATATATATATATATATATATATATATATATATATATATATATATATATATATATATATATATATATATATATATATATATATATATGTATGTATGTGTGTGTGTCTATCTATCTATATATCTATATATATATATATATATATATATATATATATATATATATATATATATATATATATATATATATATATATATATATATATATATATATATATATATATATATATATATATATGTATGTGTGTGTGTGTGCATTGTATTATAGAGAATCTAGATATACTTAGGTCTTACACTTATATTCAAATCATAAATCTTTAAATCTAGATTTGGAAACATCGTACATGTCATTTAAAAATTCAAAGTGAAGTATGAATCTCTCTTTAACACAATGACTTTTGAAACATCATACAAATAGATATTAGAGTTAGAGTCAAACGAAATAATAATCCAAAACTTGCCAAACAATAAACAAAAGTAGAGAGAAATAAGCACCACATCATGGAATATAAAATATACAACATCGATGACAAACACAAATCATAACCGATGACCACATATCAATGATCATGTATGAATATCCACTATCCAACATACTCATCTCATAACTAGTGACTCTGATAGATACCTCATGGATCATGGTCTATGGAATACAACAAAAAAAGACAATGAGCATGATAAGCACTAAAAACTACTCTGAATCATCCATGGTAAACGAATCTGATGAAGAAGACTTTGATGAAAGGGCCTCATCCATAGTGATAGGGTTTCCTTCATGGTCATAATTTGGAATTGATACATCAATCTCTATACATCTAGCTATATCACCTATATATCATCCTGTGGTGATGTTGGATCTCTTCGGTAAGTATGCAATTTGGGCCTCCTCCCTCTAAGTAGAGTGCTAATAGATGGAGCATCACTATGCACCCATCTAAGACTCGATTAGGATAGCCTCCGTAAGCGAGCTCTCATAAGTCATCGATCAATGGTCCCAAGCTCCAAATATAACATACGATAGATGTCATCTTGTTCGTCATGAAGAAACAACTCTATCTGAATGTCACTATCCCCCGTAAGTGTGCTCTCAAACATAGAAGCGCAACAATTAGAAAACTCATGAAATTTAATTGTTAAAATATACACATGTATAATTTAAAAAAAATGCATCTTTCATGAACATACCTATCTAGGTCCTCTAAGATCCATCAAACTATAAAATAAACGTGTTGGCCTTACAAAAGACCACTCTCTTGCTTTGCAACACTCAAGCAATGCTTGGTGAGCACCGAAAAAATGCGCTCAAATTGAGCAATTCCAAAGCTTCGCCTGCATGACAGAAAACACACTCCAATCACGCTCACAAGGTGATGCATATGAATCTACATCAATGATCATATGGGATACACAATTCATGACACATGTTAAGTTATAACCATAAAGTTTAAACAAATGTTGAGTTCAAATAGCTTTAAAAAATAGATTGTATACATGAGACAAGACTCGCAAAGCATGCCATGAGATATGTGGATGACCATAATGGCCAAGATAACACCTTTGGCCCTAAGGATGTGGAACAATCCAAGTGGTACGAGAAAATTCGCTCTTTGCTAAAGAATCAAAGTGTGAATTTTTTACAACAGAGGTTAGATACCTTGCGCATATAGTCTCGCAGAATCCAGGTGGATACTGATAACGAACAAGCTATCATGGAATGGCCACATCCCAAGAACTTGGAAGAGCTTCATACCTTCCTAACTTTATCAAGTTTCTATCATAGATTCATTAAGAATTATGCCAAAATTGATGTCCCAATGATGGATTCAGCTTAAAGGGAAAGGGAAAACCTTTCATTGAGAGACAAACAAAAGCAAAGTATGGAAAGGGAAATGTAGGCTTGATCTTGCATATACTGAGGTTTAGGTAGCCATAGAGAAAGGGGATCTTGACACACAGGTTTCCAATGAGGATGTAGTATCAATGGGTACTCAAGAAGGATTCGAGTGGAAGAACTTCATTATCCATGATGGATATCTGTTGTATAAAGATAAGGTGTGTTGAGATGAGACGGCATACATTGCATGAGTGTCATGACACACCTAGTGTAGGATACTCAACGGTTAACAAGACTTATGATCTTGTCAAGAGGCAGTTTTACTGACATGGACTTCATAAGGACATCCTAAAGTATGTTCTTAAGTCCAATAAATGTACTAGTCAATAAAGTTGAGAGATTGAGGATTGGAGGTCTACTCCATTCCCAATGGGAAGTGGGAGAGTATCTCCATGGATTTTATAGTAGGATTACCTAAGACAAAGAAGGCAAGAGTCAATCTGGGTAATCACAGATAGGTTAACCAAAATGGCTAGGTTTATTCCTTATGCATTACATTCATAGTATCTAGGGCGGCCATTTGAAATGCTTCCTCCTAGCACTTCCTTACATTGGTTTGTAGGCCAATCATTTCCACTACAAGTGTCTTTGGTGTTCTTTGATTCTTTGTTTTCATTCTTCACTGGTCCGATGAAGATTGCATTGGATTGCACCGATCCTTTCACTTTTAAGACGAGGGAACTACTAGTCCATGCTATGTTGTTTAGGGCATTAATGATTGAAATGTGGGTTTTTTCTCCCTTGAATCTTGCCAAAAAGCACATTTTCAATTTATCATAATTTGGGAATATTTCCATACCGTACTACATGAGACATTCCATTGACTTTCCTTGCAGTGTTGCTTCAAAATGTTCTTTCTTTATGTTGTCATTATGTAATGCTTTGAACATGCTAGTTGACTATGTCTCAAATTGTCCAATATGATTGTCGTCATCTTCAAATTTTCTTCCACTTAATTTTGCTTCTCCAATCCTTAGGTTCATAATAGCCCGTTTGTTTCACCATTTTGCCTTACCTGACCTATTCATGGATTAAATTGAAGACGAGGTAAAGAAGATTGTGTTCCCTTTATTTTATCAAATTCCAATCATCGCTTTGGTCTTAGTATTTGGTGAGAAGCCTTCAAGTGTTCCCTTAATTTTATCAAATTCCAATCATCGCTTTGGTCTTAGTATTTGGTGAGAAGCCTTCAAGCCCATAATGCCCCTTGAGCACTTCTCCTCGGATCATTGGAGCCTTCCCTTGCTGTTCAGGCTTTGGTGTGAGATCTTTCCCAAAGTCATTTTTTGTGCCTCATAAGGTTGTGTCAAGTCAACTTCCTTTTTACTTTATGCTGCAGCTTTCACTACTACAATTTCAAAAAGTCATCCTTGTTTCTTTTTTAGATTGATCATAATGCTCTTTCTTTTGGAGGAAGAGTTTCTTTGTTTGTAATCTCGTTTTCTTTTGTGATGTTGAAATTTCCAATCAAAGTTGACCATGCACGTTGGCTTGAAGTTGAGCAAGTAGGATCCCCAAAAAGATGTTTGTGCTACCCAAGGACTTCATCTCCACTATCGGACAATAAGAGTTCGTTCGCAAATCCTCTCACTTTAACACTTCTTAGCCCTAAACTAATGTGCAATCATGCAATGAATAGATGGGTTCACACTCCACAAAGCTACAAATACAAACCTCGATTGCAAATGCAAGGTAAGGACCTTAGTATGCAATGGTCCCCTTCAATACAAGGTGCAAGGAATTTAGCCCTAAACCACTTTCCATTATTCCTCTATGGGTTACTTTGAGAAGGGTCATGACCATACACATATGCACAAAGTGGTGATTCCGTCTTCACACAATAAGGTACTTAAACAAATGTAATGGTGTTGCAATTGAACAAGTACGGTACACAAAAGTAAAGAATAGTAAAACGCAGTGGTAATGCCCGAGGAACAAATGAATACATAAGAAACAATGAAAGCCAATTGCATCAATATATTCTAAGAGAGCAATGTAGTAAAAACTACTTTGAACTCAAGATGACTTCTTCACTTCGACGTGTGTTTACAAACACACGATCATGAGTACTATGATGACATAAGGGTGACTAAACATGGTAAAACACAATAGAACAAATGCTTAGCTTTGCTACAAAGTAAATACTTTTTCCATAGAGACTCTTGCATATAGTGGAGAATACAACAAGTTAACCGAATGACATAGAAAATATGAGATGTATGCTCTTCCTTTCTTTGTGCAGTGTTGCATACAAGAGACTCTTCTCCTCCCTCTTTCTTCCCTTCTTTGTTCTCCGTTTAATTCTTTTTTCCTCTTCCCACATATGATAGATGGCCACTTTGATGAAAGGTTTAATCTGAAAAACGAGAGTAAGCAACCACTCATACATCATGGGCTACAAGCTTCGTATCTATGTTGAGCATGCTCAATACCAAGCCCATAAGGAGAATCTTTATAGAGGAATATGAGATGGGTTATAGCTCTTTCAAGAGGTTTCCATATGTTTAAAAGGTAACATGCAATCTAAGGGGCTCATTCTTTGTATTGCCTCATTCTCATCTATGTTGCAAATACTATACCAGCATAATCAGCAAGCCATTCGGGAACCCCTCACATGCAGGTTGAAGGTCTTATCAAGCCATATTATATGCAAGAAACAAGAAACAACCATGGATTACCTTATAGAAGAGGGACAATATATATTTGCTGAATTTTATGTTTTTCAAGAGCCTACTAGATTGAAGCCACTTGATCTACAACACGCATGATAGACCTATTTACTGATCTTCTTGTAAGAGAACAAAAACTAACTCCTCAAATGACAAGGCATTTAGATTGCCTTTCATCATGCAAAACTCTGATATGAAGGAGGGAGACCATTCAGCACGGTCTACACAAGTGAGCTATTTGGTATAACTTCATCAGTAGAATTCAAATGTTCCTTCAAGTCTTTGATCTTTGTCAGAAAACTATCCATAGAATCACCCTCATTCATGTGCTCACTCTCCAACTGTTTTCAGAGGTAAGCAACAGGAGCCTCATTCCTAAACTGGTACAATGTGATAAGTGTGTCCCAAGCCTCCTTTGTTATTCTGCAAGAGCGCATGTGAGGAATAATGGCACATTTGACAGACAAATCTATCAATGCATGTGCCTGAGAATCTCTGCCATCCCAATGAATTTGCTCTACAATAGGTGCAACAGAAACGGCAGCACGAATAGGAATCTATAGAATATCACCATCTTCGACACCATCTCCATCAGCTCTAGTACCTATATTTGTAGTACCTGTATCCGAAGGTGTAACAGGACATCTTTCAACACCCTGCACGATATTCCATAGTCCTTTTGCAAAAAATGCATGATGCATCATATAAGCCCACAATGGGTAATTCATACCATCCAACTTATCCTCAATAGCCAACATATGAAATACATCACTGGTTTTAGCCATAGCCACTGACTAAAATACCTTGATGCGGAAAAATGACTATATCTGAACAAGTTGAACAGAACCACTTCTGCTAAACTTGTAGTAGACTTCAAGACGCTTATACTGGCAAACCGAAACCTATATATACCTTTGGCACAAAAGCTGAAATAGCCTGCATAAGTGTTCTGATAGTGAGTTCAGAGGCCAAAACAAGCTTAGATCACGATTTCGGTGCCACACAACAAAGTTGTTTTGATCTCTGAAACACCTTGATTATGTTTGCCAAATTTTGTGTGATTCTAAGACTATGACCAGAGAGGGTGTAGACGATGCCCTAGATGAAGCAGCGACTTGCTCTGATACCAATTGTTGGAGTTAGACATCTACAAAAGCACGCGAACAGCACAAAGACAAGAAACTTTTCTTTTACTCTGGTGCTTATTCTAGACATCTTTTCAAATTCTTTAATTGCCATTATGGAGTCTACAGATGGCAAAGCAAGACACCATGATAAAATTTATTCCAGCCATATTATTCATGTTTTTGGTTCATGATTCCAATTTATGATGATTCTGTAAATTGATGACATGCTAATAATAGAACAGCAGGCTTGGATTCCTTAGGCATTGGTATGTATAGATCCTTTCAGCTGAGCAGATGATATTTTTGACAAGACTACTTCAGCCAACATTTTTCTTTGATGTGTCATGGTGGCATCCACGACAAGCATTTCTCATGGAGTGGGAGTGCTATGCAAATATCGGTTTGGGAGTCCTTGGATTCCTATGACAATCCATCCCAAGTACAAGGAGGACACCACTGCAAAGTGCTTATTGTGATGCAGAATGGGAATCCAATCTTCAGAGGCATCGAGGTTCTGAATCCTGACATGACAAAGGATATGGATTTCAAGAGAGTGCAAATTCAATAATTTTGCCGCATCAGTACAATATGTAGACCGAAACATAAATTAAACCACTATCTGAATGTATACATATATAAATACATTTATTCAATTTATGTTCCGGTCTGCAATTTATGTTTCATTCTGTAAGTGTGTGTGTGTGTGTGTGCGTGTTTTGGGGGTGGGGGGTTTGGTTGGGGGGAGTTCATGATGTTTAAATTGAAAAGGCTAACTTCAGGTAGGTAAATTGATGGCCATGCAGCTGTTGTACATCACACTATGGTCTCAGCAGTATCGCCTCACTCATAGGCAAATAGGGGTCAAGAGTGTTTAAACCCATATGCCAATCTTGAAAAGTATACCGTGGATGTGCTCCAAATCGCTGAACATCACGTGGATTCAAAACATTATTCATACAATCAGGATCATTGTTCATTAACGCTAAGAATAATTTATGTTCTTATCATTTCTTACTAGGGCTTCCTAATTGGGTCGATTCAAAAAGGAAACTAGAAAATTACAATACCAATGACAAATGGCTGCTTTGGGAAAACCTCTACTTCAGGTAAACTGCTCTTTTCTTCTACGCGCAGCCCAGAAAAGTGGGCATTAACCGTAGCCTCCATCACAGTTTCGACTTCAGTAGTCAACATTGTGCGAACTTCCTGAAAGAAAATCGCACATGTACTCTCTCTCTCTCTCTCTCTCTCTCTCTCTCTCTCTCTCTCTCTCTCTCTCTCTCTCTCTCTCTCTCTCTCTCTCTCTCTCTCTCTCTCTCTCTCTCTGTGTGTGTGTGTAAGAGCGCGCGCACCCGCGTGCACCTATGCTCCACTATCTCCGCTAGAGGCCCAAACACGTCAATGGTCTAAAATGGACCATGTACATGATGGTTGTTGGATACAACTTGATGCTAAGCACATCGAGACTACCTTCCGCAAATGCGAACTTTATGCAGTGTCAGATCATGCCATCGAAATCCAATCCGGATTCGGCCCTGGATAAAGAGAGGAGGAAAGAAAACTAGTTACCTAGTGTTGAAGAAAGACGTTGGACGAACGTTTCGCGTCTTAGTAGCTTTGGAGAGCTTGTGGGGGGAGGTACCGGTGGCGAAAATACATCAACGTTTAGCAGGCTTGCGCACCAGCTCGGCAAGGAACACACCGATCATTTGCTGCTCGCAGGAAGGAATTTATATATGAAGCGAAATTGCGTGTACAATCCAGTAGTACTATTGAGCCTGCTGAAACTAAGTTGTCAAATAGCGGGATAGATTTCACATCTTCGGCACATGCAAGCCAAAGCCGGCATATGACTCATCCGTGACTCGTTCATGATCGACAGCTTTCAGAAAAAACAAAAAAATTTAAAAGAATAAATAAACTTTCTGGAAAAAAAAACTTTGGAGATCTAGCGTTTTTGAGGGATTTCCATGCAAGTTTAATGCAACTAAGCTAACAATCGTTTACATGGGTGGTCATAAAAATGCAGTCTATGGCTAGCATGAAATGACTTAGGTCTTCGGACTTTTCGACACAATTTTTTGGACAAGTGTATTTTGTATTTGACTTTCGAGTCTATCAAATCTATCATTGCGGTTCCAGGTCGTTAAGGCAGCTGGTTGGGCCTCTCGCCTCTTGAGGCGGGGGCGAGGGTTCAATCCTTACCGGCCACATGTAAGGCACATGTATAACCTGGAATGATGAAGCATATGGCTGATGTACCATTGTTTGACTAACCCTGCGGTAGTTGTGACCGCTGTTCAACTCAGTCTTGTAAACCCATGTTCTTGTGGGATAATGGGGGTCCCATGGGTACTATGCCCTTCCTTGTACAGTTGCAATTTCAAAGTTAAAGCCCGGGGGAGTAGGCCTCGGTCGAACCTCCATTTAAAAAATATAAAAAAGAAAAAAAAATATATTGTTGTGTTGGTTTTTAGGGTCGTCCCTTCTGAATCTCTACTCTAGTGGGCTTTAGGGTTGTGTACTAATGGTCCTCTTGTCAAGCATGTAACAATATGAGGAGTCTCATGGGTACTAAGCCCGCTTTCACTTATACATTTAATTGATTTAAGCTAATCTTAGAAAAATACACCATAGGTAGAATTTCCCTTTAAAAATGTAGTCCATGCGAAGGTGTATGATGTAGAGGTAAATACATTGTACTCTTGACTAAAGGTTCACTGGAAACTCAATTTTTTTTTTATAAAAGAAGGTAATTTCCATGTAGCAACATCTGAGTTCCCTATAAATCATGTTTAATGTAGTAGGAATGCTTTAGCTTGCATGAAAACCTTAACATTAAAAAAATGGGAGCATACAACAAGTGAAAGTGATTTTTAGGGAGATTATAAACCCTTGGAGTGGAGAATCATATTTTATTTGTGCTCTCCATATTTTTTTCCTACCTGTTTGCACCAATGGCCTTGTTGTGGTGATTCAATGATACTCTTAGACTCACCTAAAATAAAGCTTTTGTGTGATGCTCATATTATTTGAATATATGGACAGGCAAGGGTGAATGGACATAAAGATTTTCCTCATTTCCAAGAGCACCGAAAATAATGTTTAAAATAAGGAACTCAAGAGAAAAAAAGAGAAATGTCAATCGCAGTTAGCAACAACTATACCACTAACTGCAGAGTATTATTTATTAATGTGATATGTCTCCTTTGAAAATACAGATCCATCCATTTGTTATCTTCTTTTTAAGGGAATGTAACTTCTTAGCCTATTTTTTTTTTAATAACTAATTGTTAAAATTAAATGGACCAACCTTTGTGGGTTCAATGTTGGAAATCGACATGTGCCTTATTTGACTGATGGGTCACATTCACCACCACGCATCACAATGATTTCTCTCTATAGATCTATTCTATGATTATCTATGATACCTTTTTATGGTTAGGTCTACTCTCTTTATTGGTTCTCTCTTTATTGGTTCTGCAGCCATAATATTTATCTAACAAAAATAGATATCTCCCTCATCTAATAAGAGACATGTATGTATATCCCTACCTTTTTAAATATGCATCATTGTTGGAAAGCAAAGTAGAAAGGGAAAAGTTGTAGTCGTTATCTTCTGTATGAGAGAGACAAAAAGTGCTTATATGTGTATGTAATGCCTAAGAGCATGAACAAGAACGTGTTGCCAATTTTCATGACGGCTGAACCTAAAAGGCTAAAGTGAGCTCTTCAAGAAACATGATTATGAAGGATTCAAGAGTGTACGGGCATGGTAGAGATATGGTAGCTTTTTTGAATATGTATGGAATTTGGTAGCTTGGTACCTTTCTCTTTATCAATGTTTTGAGAGAGTTTTTTTCATAGTTTTGACCATGTTATCTCCTTGATGATGATGAAGGAGATGAATCATACTCTACCAAATGGAAGTAAAGGGTCAATGAGAAAGAATAATCTATCTATTTAGGTTTCACCAAATGAATGGGGAGATTCGATAAATTGTACAAGATAGACAGTAGTATTGAACATCGCCAAAGTGAATAAAATTTAAGAAATTTAAGTCACTGAACACAAAAGGCAAATTATAATGAGAGGGAGAGCTTTTGAGGTATAGGAAACTACTAAGATGTTGACGACATGATTTCTTCTACTTCATTTCCATTTGTATCTGCATGAGTGCATTTTAGTTTTGTATGCAAGAGATACTCCATTGTCATCTGATTCCATTTTATATTGTATCTCATTGTATTTAGGTACCTTGGCATTTGCTTCTACCAATGTATTCATCCTTGTTCAAGGAGAGTTCTCCACATATTATGTACTTTGGAGAGCGGGGAAATGAAGATGGATTTTCCATATGTTGGTGGGAAAAAGCATGCATACATATAGTAGATAGTGCATGAAGTTCCATTTAGAATCAAGAAATTCAAAAATCGGCTCAGTATGATGGGAGTTTGATGCTCCACAAGACCCCCTTCCATCATTGTTTGATAAAACTTCTAGCACCTAAATTTAATAAGTTCCTTTTTTTTTTTTTTTTTTTTTGGGGGGGGGGGGGGGGAGGGCAAAAAGAGTTGCATTAGGTATGGATGGATAGGAAAAGGTATACATGCTTAGAGTAATGGGATTCCCTATGGAATCATTAGATTCATGAAAAGCATAAGTTAAGGAGGTATTTTACATCCTCAATAAACCCCTTTCCACTCGATTTTTGAAAAAAAATCAAGTGCTAATTTTAGCACATCTCTACTTTTGGGAGCAAGAAAAGAGATAGTTTAAGTGGATTACATACATGTAGTATGGTATATTTATTACCATAGGAAATTAGAAAATTCAAGAAAAAATCACATCAGGAATTGATTAGAAGCTTGCTAAGGTTTCCCATTTAACTTTTTGTAACAAAGTAAAAATCTTGGTTTATGCCTCTTTTGGGGAGAAAATTATCATGCAAGAAGGGAGGATTTGAAAATTTGAAAATATGCCAAAGCATCTTCATATATTATTCTCTTAAGTTATGGAGAGAATTTTAGGATTTTCATAATGGAAGAATGCTTTTAAGAACTTTAAAAATCACATTTTTCACATTTTCTTCCAGCACCTCCACCAATCCACTAGTTTGGCATGTTATACTTGTAGAGGTCATATCTTGGGCTAGGAAACTCCAAGTTAGATATGTTATGGATTGTTTCAAAGAGCACAAGGTCTAATTTCAATTTATTAAAAGAAATTTTGGAAATTGTATTTTCTAGCTATGTGCAGGTCTGAAAAGTCTAAACATTTTTCGACAACTACTTTCCGGAATCCATATCTTGCAAACCTGGAAGGCGTTTGAAGCAATTCCACTTCAAGACACTTATGCATGATACCTATTATATTTTATGATTATCTGCAAGTCCTAAAGAAGTTTTTTCAAGTCTATAGATGGATTACATATGCATTTTTTTGGTGAATTTGCATTATTTTGGGTAATCATTTGACCATGCTTGATGTTTTAGTAAGTGATCTGATGTCATTAGACACTTCAAAGTTTGTTTTAGGACCTATTGAGGAAAATGCAAAGGTCTTGAAGCTCATAAAAAACACTTGGATTCACAGAATTCCGACGTCAAACCATTCACAAATGCATGGCTTATGTTTTTAAGCATTATGGTTTATGTTTTGGCATGTTTTGTATGTACATCAAGGAAACATTTAAGGATGAAAATTTGCCCAAAGACAAATTTGATGTGATATAACGTTAAAAAATCAACATTTGGATAATGTTATGAACATTAAATTAGCCAAATCATTTGCAAACCCTAAGAAATATAGTGCAATTTCTTTGTCGTACATACAAAACATATGATCTCTTTGAAGCACTATACTTCGTCAACATTGCTACTAGCTATGCTTGGCCTTGAAAGATGATGCTAAGTCTAAAGACATTCCTTTCTCTCAATTACAAACAAACCAATTACAACCAAACTTTTTTTTACTTTTTTTGCAAGCATATGATGTCAATAAGACCTTTATCTATGATTTTTTTCTCCTTCTGCAAGGGTGCTCTCACCTCCTCCTTTTGAAGTGCACATATGAGGGCTATGCATAGCCAATTCAGTGCATTTGCATATGCTATGAGCACTCTACATGTATGGCTAGATTTGCACCATAACAATGAAAAAGGATTTGGCACTCATGTATAAGGAACTTTCAAGCTATGTCAAATGAAATCAATTCAAAAAGGAAGGAAACCCAAAGCTTTGCAAAAAGCTTCAAACTTCTCCTTAGGCAGAGCCTTTGTAAAAAGGTTTACAACATTATTATGTGTGGGCACATAAGCCAAATTGATCTCTCTAGTATCAGTTTTCATGTTTGATCCCTGCTTAAAAAGAGAAACAAATATGCTTAGAACTACATGTCCCATCTTTCAACTAACCATCCGTTTCTTATTCGATCGTTATAGATAACTGAATTTTCTTTGTTGGACATGTAAGAAGAATACTGGTGAAGATGATCTAGAGTTTGTTGAGCAACTTCTTACCAAGAAGAATCCTTTCATGATTGAGCTTCTCCTGGTATTTTGCTTTTCCCTTTTGTTACTGTCTTAGTAAGGGTAGTCAACAATCATTACTAGGTTTAGTGAATAACATACAATGGATTTGTTGGCATTGTTTTATAGGCTATGTTAAACACAAATGCAGATTTAGAGGAATGGGATAATGAGGAGATACACCTATATCTTCATTTCTAACATGAACCTCTTCTAATGATGAAAAAGGATGCAATTTGGGACCAAATCTCTCGCGATGAGATTCAAAGTAGTGTGACTCAAAGAACAACTGTGTGAATGAAATATAGTTTTTGAAGTTAGGTTCTTGTCAATGAGATAAAAGGGGATGTTTGAACTATGTGGAATAGATATATCATCTCCATGTCCTTGTAGCAATGGGATCCCTTGCAAGCATAGGAGATTCTTTAAATGATGTGGTTCTTGATTCACCTTAACACGTGAAATGATGTTGTGCCTTCTATGATCACATATTAAGCTTCAAACTTGTGTACATGCACATCACATGCTCATCAGTAGGTCAATGTATTACAATATCACCCTCACATGGAGGAATCATGAAGTGATTCATATTTCTTCTTTTTGTGAAGAAACCAAGGTCAAGATTCACAAATCATAGGAATGGTGCCGTGTTCTTCAACTTTTTATTATACAACCAAAGTGTTGTTTGATTGGCTTATGTTTGACTCAAGGATATCTCAAGTGATGCGTCTTCTCTAAAAACACATGTAAACACTACAACATATCAAGGGTATACCGAGGCAAATGCATAGATGTGATTTTTCCCCGATGTCGGTATAAGGGTCGGCATAGGCGTCGGTAAGGAAGCATTGGTATAGGTATCGGTATAAGCACCGATAATACCAGTGCCTATATCAGTGACTTTATTGGGAGTATGATCATGCATACCGACGACCATGTTGGGAGTATCGACGCTCATACTAGCAACCACATCTCTAAAAAATTTTTTGGGTAGGGTTTATTGTCTCTTGCTATAGCAAAATTACCATGATGTTGTGTAGCAAAAGACCATACACTCTGCCCAAAAGAAATCGAGTACATGTGATGTGTACTCTAATGGCAACCAATACATAATTTCATAAAGCAAAATACTATTGTACACAAAAGAGATAGTAGAATGAACCATGAATCATGTACAAAAAAAGTTATATATTCCATAAATGAAGTTGTACAAGAGTGTGGCAAACCATTGCCATATATGAGCCAAATACTGAATGTGTCAAAGCATTGCCATATAGGAACCAAATGCAAAATTCCGGTGCACCACTACCATATATGAGCCAAATACAAAATTGTGGCAACTGCCATACACATGCACAGAAGGATCAAAACATCTAGCATCAGCAGTCCTGCAACAAAGAACATTCATGAAATGAGACAAATTGACATGATATTTACAAACAACAACTAAAAACACCAAACCAAGTTTATAAGTTCATCACCTCATCATAGATGCTCCCATGAAATGACCGTACCATGTCTCTCCAAGTCCTCCAATAGTGCAACCAATCCATGATGATATCCATAAGCTTCCTTGGTTTGTGTTGGAGGATGACCCACTACCAACTGTTGGAGTTAGACATCTGCAGAAGCACTTGAACAACACAAGGAAGAAGAAGAAGCTTGGAGCACAAACACACAATACTGAATGTATTACCACTAGAATGTACAAAGATAAGTATCCCGTTAGGGCAATAGGCGTAGATACAAGCTGGGGAAAAAAACTCCTAAAGAGCAAAAAAAGTGCCTCAAAGGTCCTAGAGTGTTTGCACACATCACTACCTAAATATATCAACGAATCCCCCCTGGGAGTGATGCGGTGAGCAAGGAGTTGGAACTCATGTATAAGGAAGTGCCAAGCTATGTGGAATCAATCCAAAAAAGAAAGTAAGCCCAAAGCTTTGTGAAAAGCTTCAAACTCCCTAGGCAAAGCCTTTGTAAAAAGGTCTGCAATGTTCTCCTGCGTGGGCACATATGCCAAGATGATCTCCCCAGCAGAGAACCTCTCCTTGACATAATGATAATGCACCTCAATGTGCTTAGTGCGAGCATGGAACATAGGGTTGCTCGCAACTACCAATGCATTGTGACTGTCAGTGAAGATGGTGGTGGCAGAAGATTGACCAACACCCAAATCAGCCATGAGGTGTCTTAGCCACACGCACTCAACAGTCGGGATGAAAGTTGCCCTATACTCAGCCTCACAATTGGAAGTGGCCACAGTAGGTTGCTTCTTGCTCAACCAAGATATACATGAGCTACTAAGCATGAAGCAAAAACCACTGGTGGACACATGAGTGTCATAGAAACCAATCGAATCACCGTTAGAAAAGCATGCAAATCTGGCGGCAGTGATCCCCCCATGGGATAAAACAATCCAAGTAGTCTGATACCACTCAAGTAGCAAAAGATGCACTTAACCACCTGCAAATGCTTGACACATGGGCAATGCATAGACTTGCTCATCTGTGAGATAGCAATCTGAATATCTGGCCGAGTAATGCATAAGTAAATCAAGCATCCAACAACTTGCTGATAGAGAATAGCATCAAATGCATCTCCAACATCATGAAGACTCAATTGTAAACCTGTCTCCATAGGAGTGGAAATAGGTTTACAATCTTCAAGGCCAAAATGTTGCAATAATGTGTCAATATATTTTGTTTGACACAAAGCCATTCCACCATCAACTTGCATAAACTAAATGCCCAAATAGTGATGCAAATGCCCCAAATCAAACATCTCAAATGAGGCATGCAAATCAGCCTTAAAATTAGCAATATGCATGTCATGAGGACTAGTGAGCAGCATGTCATCAACATACACTAGAATGATGAGAAGCACATCATTAACACGCTTAACATATAAGGTGCTTTCAGTTGGACAGTTCTTAAAACCATGTGCAATCAGATAGGCATGTATCTTTTCATACCAAGCACATGGTGCTTGCTTTAAACCATATAATGCCTTCTTTAAACTGTACACCTGGTTTTCATGCCATTTTTGCACAAAGCCATGGGGCTAAAAAACATACACTTCTTCATGCAATTCACCATTCAGAAATATTGTTTTAATGTCCAACTGATGTACATTCCAACAATGATGAGCTGCAAGTGCATAAATGCTACAAACAGTAGCCTTATACCTATCAACTGTTCCGTCATGTTTATGCTTCAGCTTGTATACCCACTTAGTGCCAATGGCCTTCTTGCAAAGAGGTAATTCACGTAAAGATGAGGTACCATTTTTCATGATAGCATCATATTCAGATTACATTGCAGCCATCCAATGTTCAAAATTTTGTGCTTCATCAAACGAAACAGGTTCAGTCTCATCACAAAGACTAGATCCAGCCATAGCATAGCAATCTGATGTAAAAGAGGCACTATGAGAGCTTGATCGAGTATGATATGATAGAGGTGCATCTAATTTGCTGTCACGCAAGGTCTCCACCATCCATTTTGGCATAGATTTTGCTTGCTCAATATCAGCTCTCTCATCAACAAGTGCATCATGTAAATCTGCATGAAAAATGGACTGATCTACATCATCACATGTGTTGGTGAAAACTCCAAGCCTTCGCACTTGGCTAGGCATTGAAGAAACTATGTACACAGTGTTGGAGAGCCACATGAACCATTGCTTATCATTTTTACCATTAAACTTTTGTAAAAGTCTTTTTGACTTGGAGGAATCTAGTAAAGCCATTAAACTCATGGAGTTAGGAGAAAAAATATGCTACGAATTCTCATGAGAGAATATCTCCTCATTTAGAGGAAGAACTTTTAGATGGATCTCTATTTTAATTTCAAATTCAAATTGGAAAAGAGTCACTATTAAAGTAGCTTGAAGTCTCGCGACTTAAAGTGCCCCATTACTGAGCATATTGTAGATCATTTGTTGAAGTTGAGAGGCTTACACTATAGCCTACTCCTATCACTATCATTGGGCATCATATTCATGCCAATGATCCTGTACAACATTGTTTTATAATACAATATATCATTGTCACTCAAAATAGTGTACTTGTCTTGCTCATATCTCATTGATCTCTCCATCATTTTCAATAATCTATAGCTTATTGGAACAAGCTCAAAGTCTATTACAAGCTATCAAAGTTTGAATTGAAGAAGTCTCATTCAGCCAATCGGGAGAAAATTCTCTAGAAGTGGTCATTGATCATTCTCTACAAAGTTTCGAAAATATCGAGGGTAAGCTTCTACTTGCTAAAGACATTGCTTTGTGTGTAGTCTATCATTTTAAGTGATTTCACTTAGAATCATTAGCTCTCTAAGCTAACTAGATATTCACAGAAGGAATTTTTCTAATTGCTATTGTACTATGAGTAATGAGTATAACACCTAGTAGGTATCAAGACCAAAATAGCAAGTTTTTGGTCACAAGCTAGTTGCACACTTATTTGTTTTTATCAAATTGTTTGAATCATCATATCCAAAGTACATAGGCACTTATTTAGTGTCATTGGAAAGATAAAGGGGCCTACAACACAACTCTAAAGTAAATAGGGCAAGTACAAAGCATGAATTAGTAGTACCAACTCATTTCTTGAGGTGTCCATCCATCTTTCCCAACAATGGTATCATGAATACATACTTACAACGAAGGAGTCTCTATGGATACATATCAAGAGATGAGGAGATGCCCATTTTTAGAAGCAAAGGACAACCTACAAGAGAGGAGCTTGAGAGACTCAACTCATGGTGTGCCAAAGATGCATTAGCAAGGTCATATCTTCTTAACTCTATCTTTGACTTCCTTCTTCTACACATTAGGAATTTTAAAACATCCCAGGAGACTTGGGATACATTGTCTTCATATTTTTCTTCCAACACAAGAGCAAGAAAGAATCAATTGTGGATTGAGTTTACCACTCAAAGCAACCCAAGCAAAGTGTTTCAGAGTATGTGACCAAAGTCAAGGATGTGGATGACCAATCGGCAAGCATAGGAGATGAGATTGAAGAGGAGCAGATAGTGAGACAAGTGATCAATGGCATCAAGGCAGATGAAAAATGGGAAAGCTTCACAACTGCCATGGACTTATACATGGATATGCAGATTCCAGATCTTACCACACTCATTGGGCAACTATTTACCCATGAAGCTAAGCTCAACAAAATTGGAGACTCATCAAGAGGTAACAACTCTTTTGCCCTATAGACAGATAAAGGCAAGTCTAAAGAGAAAGGGAAAAGCAAAAAGATTTAAGATGAAGGTATTACTTCTCAAGCTAACTATGTAGGAAGAGGTAGGAACTCAAGACATAGGGGTAGAGGAGGTAAGCAATGTAGGGGGAGACCTTTCAGCTCTTCCCCATGCAACATATGCGGATTGTCTAATCACACTACAAATGAGTGTTATAGGAACTTCAAGAATCAGAGAGGAAGAGGATATCAAAGAGGTGGATACTCACAATCAAGAGGAAGGTTCAACCATACTCAAAACTACAATCATGGCTACAACAACAACTACAACAACAATTATAATAACCACTAACAAGGAGGATACAAATCAAGAAAGGACTACAACAATTACAGAGAGGATCAGGAGGATTCCCTTATAATTATGAACAAGGTATGAATGATGAAAATCTCTTCTATATTGACTCAGGTTGTTCAAACCATGTAGCAGGCAATGTAGCTCTTCTCTCTAACCTTGAGGAACCTAAGGGAAAGCAAGGTATGAATGATGAAATCAAAGCAAGGTATGAATGATGAAAATCTCTTCTATATTGACTCAGGTTGTTCAAACCATGTAGCAGGCAATGTAGCTCTTCTCTCTAACCTTGAGGAACCTAAGGGAAAGCACCAAGTACAAATAGGTGATGACACCAAGCATTCAGTGGTCAAGGTAGGAAATGTTAAAACCTCTCATGGGAATAGAAATCTCTTGAGCGGGTTCTATATGTACCTACAATTACCAAGAATTTGATGAGTGTTGGACAGATTGTGGAAAAGGGTTTGTAGGTTAGGTTCAACAAATATGGAGCTTTTGTGGAGGATCCCCGACATGGATTCAAGAGAAGCATGAAGATTACTTGGAGATTTTCCACACAGATGTGTGGGGACCAAGCAAGGACCCATCAATTTTTGGCTCAAGGTAGTATGTGTCTTTCATTGGCGATTTCAATAGGTGGACTATTGTGTATTTTATGAAGCACAAAGAGAAAGCATTCAATTGCTTTAAGAAGTATCTTGCACTTATGGAAGACCAAATAGGAAGAAGCCTTAAGAGATTAAGGTCAGATGGAGGAGGTGAGTACTTCTCAAATGAAATTGATGCATTCTTACAGGATAGAGGAATCAAAAGGGAGATTACTAAAGGTACACCCCTGAGCGAAATGGGGTAGTAGAGAGGAGAAATAGGTTGATTGTTGAAACATCTAGGTCAATGCTAAATGAAAAAAGGTTACCAAATTATTTGTGGGTAGAGAGTGTATCTACTGCCACTTATCTTATTAACAGGTTGCCATCCAAATCACTTGATGGGATGACCCCATATGAAGCATGGCATGGTAGGAGACCATCACTTGATCATTGCAGAATCTTTGGAAGTGTTGCTTATGTGCATGTTCCATCTCATATTAGAGGTAAGCTAGACCCTAAGACAGAGAAGTGCATCTTCATAGGGTATGATTTAAATAAGAAAGGATACAGGTTTTATAATCCATCCAACAAGGGCTTTATGGTCAGTAGAGATGTTGTGTTTGATGAGAATCACTCTTGGTTTGAAAGTGAATGCAGGAAAGTTAAGTTGCCATATGACTTGGAAGAGGAGTTTCCAATCCTCACCAAGGAGGAGCCAGGCCAAATTGAAGACATCAAATCAAATGATGAGGACATCATCAACCTACAAGAATTCAAGGCATGGAAATCAAAGGGTAAAGTGAAGATGAAAAGGTTGGAAGACATACTTGAATCATCCAACCAAGCAGTAAGAAGATCATAAAGGGAGAGCAAGCATTCAATCAGATATGGGTATGACACTTCCTTAGTTACTAAGCACTCCATTTATCTTGCTAAAGATTTATCATTTGAAGAAGCTAATTCATATGAAGAGGCAAAGACCAAAGCAAAATGGAAGGAAGCTATGGATGAAGAAATAGAAGCACTCCAAGAGAATGATACTTGGGAGTTAGTGCCAAAGAAGGAATCAATGAAGGTAATTGGTTCTAGATGGATTTACAAAATTAAGAGAAACACAAATGGATCCATAAACAGGTATAAAGCTAGGCTTGTGGCTAAGGGTTTTGCACAAACCCAAGGAGTTGATTATGTCAGGCCGCCGAAAAGGAATATCATTTTATTTAGTAGAAATTGTAATTAGGAACAGATGTGCACCGAAAGGATGTCGTGCAAACATTGTAACCCTTTTTTGATAATAGAAGAGGTGATTGGAAGCGAGCGACAAAACATTGTCAGACTGTGCGTTTGGGCGATGTGTTTGGAGGTTGATTCTAGCACAGTTCTTTACATTGTTGTATCATCTGTGTTGTTGTTGTTCGGTATTGAATAAATGTGGTACTGTGTTAATGTTCAATGGAGTTATTGATGAATTGCAAGTATCGTGGTGAGGATAAGTGAGCAGTAGTAAGTTTGTGCGTATTCAGACATTGTGGTTGTTATATGCTATTATGCACTGGAGATTAGTAGTTAAGTTTGTTGGAATTGTCAGAAAAGTAATGAAGTGACTGGGAAAATACATAAAGGGCCTCTATATTACAAATCCCTGACCATCCCAAGAAACCATGTGTAGTCGGAACATAAGTTATAACTAATCTGACAAGAAACAAATTAACATTGGCACGTACCATGGGGCATGGAGTAGCTAGTGTATGAACAGATTAGGATTTGAGAAAGAATCCTATGATACATGCCTGTAACGCGTTCCCGAGAATCATACCTGAAGTACAAACATCCCTGTGAAGTTCCTAACGCATTGGGAACGCCTCCTGGTGGTAGTGGTGACGGAAAATCATCATAAGGAAAGCGGGAAATATGGGCTAGTGGAGTGCAACCTCAACATTTCCTTGTGCGCATACTACATGGCGTACTAGAAGTGCAACCAACCCCATCCACGGAAAGTACAGTTGGGGAAGTAATCACTAGTCAATGACAGTGTGGAAAATTCTAGTAGCAGTTTGTGGAATTTCAGTGGTAGCTCGGACAATTCCGGGGTCGGCTTGCAAAATTTTGACGACAGCTCTACTTTGGGTTTCGATTTTGAAGAAACTAGTGTATTGTTGGATGAAAGTTTTGGTGAAAAGTTTACCTCAAAAGCCAACTACGAGGAATGGCAGTTGGGTGTAGGCATGTGTGATCAACTTAACGATATCAGATTACAAGAGAACTTACAAGGTGGCGAGATGACATAACAACAATTAGGCTTAACTTGTTCAAATGATCTTGCAATAATAATTCCTCTTGATTTAAACAACATAAGTGGTTCACAATAGCAATAACAACATCACCAACAACAAAAACAACAACAAATTATACCACCACAACCGATACCTGTTGGAGTTATGTATATGAAAATTGAAGGATTTCCCGGTGATGATCTTGATGCCCATGTGCGTACTTTTGAAATCAACTATGATGTACTCAACTATCCAGCAGATCCGACATATAAGGCTATAGTGTTCCAATCTACTCTGGTTAATGAGGCTTCCCGATGGTTAATCGAATATGACATTAATCATTTCAGTCAATGTGACGATGTTAAGGATGCCTTCTTACAATGTTTTCAATTAAAGAAAAATGCGACGAAGATCTTTGACTATTTGCAAAACAATAGACAGAAACCATATCAGAATGTGCAAGAGTATGCAACCTTATTCCATAATCATCTACGGCAACTACTGCCGACACATGCTAACCTACCGGATGATGTGATTACTCAGTGGTTTATTAATGGATTAAACCCTCATCTCAAACAAGTTATGATTATACGATGTGTGGGCGGTATGACCTTGGATGTGGTAATAGCCATGGCATTGCAGTTGGAGCATAAAGTTGGCGGTTTCACTGAAGATCTGGATTGGTTAAAGGCATCCAAGAGCATGAGCGAGGATCCATTGAAATAGGTGTACTACACAAAATTGTAAGAACCCACGATACACTACTTCCGCATGTGCATTAAACCAAATGTACTACGCTATTTGTAATACAACGAGTCATTCTACCAAAACGTGTCCATATAATGCCAAAGTACAGACCAGAACGACCATAAATGCCATAATACAGGAGCAAGGACAACATGCTACCCACTATGTACCATCGCATTTGAGAAATAATTCTTACCAAAGTTACAAAACCTACAGGGAACCGCGAGCAAATAATTTATGATAGACCCGATGGAACTCGGGCCAATTCGGTGAAGGTATATCTCTTCTACCACTGAGATGCCATTTCTGTGGTGAGATTGGACATATCCACAGATATTGCAAAGAGGCATCCGAGTATGATAAACGAAGAAAAGAACGACAACATCCAATGGCAAATATGGTATATATTTTAGTAGTAGATACCCAAGCGGCAGCAATTCAAACGCGGTCTGGTAAGAAGTTAGAACCAGTTGTTGAGATTTTTGAGCCTAACATTCGAGAACAACAGAGAATTTTTACCAAAGCTAGTATGTGGGCTCGTCAAGAACCAACTGTCCTCCCTGATCCACTACCCATGGTCTAGCAAACAATATCGAATCTACCATTGGAAGATACGAGTCCGGTCAAAATGTCGCCAGAGAGTTCACCAAACTCGGTATCGGATACGTCGAATCTTGACTCTGTGTGGAATATTTTATCGTAGGCATCTATTACAATGCCATTGGGGCAACCATTAGCCTTGGTTTCAGGCGTATGACAACAATTCTAGCAACAAATCAATCTAGGATCTTCGTGTACACCTACTACAACAACTTTCAGTCCAAAAAATCATTCTACGGTGGACCATGTTGTTCCTTTAATTACAGTATGGTATAAAAACCACAAAATTACTCAAGTGTTAATTGACGGAGGCTCCGGTTTGAATATTGCTACAACCACACTTTGTAAACGGTTAGGATGGACTCAGATTGAACCTGTTCAGTTTTTTGTGAGAATGGTGGATCAATCTAGGGTACATCTAGTGGGTTTGGTGCATGATATACCCATTACTCTTCAGGGAGCAGTTTTCAAAATGACTTTTGTTGTTCTGGAATTACCTGAATCAAGTCTGGATTACAACTTACTGTTTGGGAGGCCCTGGCTGAAACAAGCAAAAGTGTTGTAGGATTGGTCTGCACACGAACTTATTTTCAAAAGCACTCATTAGAAATATGTGGTACACTTGGACGAGATAAAGCCTTGCGACCTTCATACTCGACCTTGCGTGGCCAAACCTGTGCATATGCTAGATGGACTTCCAGATGATGAAGAAGAATCTTTTCTCAATGCTAACCAGGATTTGCTAGCCCTGGGTAGAGTCGATTTACAAGTGGTTGTAGATATTTGGAATCTGGCCATTTGTACAATAGTTCTGCTTACCGAAGAAGTGGACCCAGTTCTGGATCAAGTTTTGAATGCCACAAATTTACACCAATTATTCCAGTCACGTGAGGATATATCCATGCCCGATAGTTTTATGTACCGGAAGATTAGCTAATCACTTGTAATTTGGGAGATGAGACTACTTCGCGATCGGTGAAGCTTAAGGCTGGGCTACCGAAAACTTTTCAAAATGATCTACTAGAGTTTCAAGATGTCTTCATGTGGAACTATCATGATATGAACGGGTTGGACCCTCGCATCTATCAACACCGTGTGATGCTGAAACCGGATGCGTGGCCAATTAAACAACCCAGTTATCGAATGAATCCCAATTATGCGGCTCAAGTGAAATCTGAATTGGATTGCTTGTTGAAAGTAGGCTTCATTGTCCACATTGAGCATGCAAAATGGATTTCACCTATTGTCATTGTCCCAAAGAAAAACAAGCAAGTGCATATCTGTGTGGATTATCGAAAATCAAATGCAGCGACAGTGCCTGATCCCTTGCCACCTCTTTTTGGATACAATGCTCGATGATGTTGTTGGAGGAGAAATGTATTCCTTTTTGGATGGCTATAGTGGCTATAATCAGGTGCACATGGCTGAAATGGTTATACCGAAGATTGTGTTTATTACAAACTATGGCGTATATGCATATATGGTGATGTTGTTCGGTCTTCTCAATGCTCCTAGTACCTTTCAATGATGCATGCAGGAAATCTTTTCTCCCTACTCAACCACATTTATGCGGGTGTATCTAGATGATTTTTCGTTATCTGGTGATGCATCGGCTCACCTCTATCACCTACGTTACTACTTTTCTAAGTGTAGGGAGTTTCGTTTGTGCTTAAATCCCAACAAGTCGGTCTTTTCAGTTTCCTGTGGCAAATTGCTTAGTCATATCATTTCACAGCAAGGCATTCAAGTGGACCTTGATAAAGTGAAAGCAGTGTTGACTGCACCTGCCCCTACGACACCAAAGGAAGTTATCTCCCCTTGAGCCTTTTCAAAAGTGGGACTTGGATTTCATTGGACCCATTACATCTCCTTCTATGGTTACTAATCATCGGTATATACTCACACTGATTATGCTACTCGGTGGGTTGAAGCCTGGGCTTTACGGTCAGCAATTGTGTCGGGTGTGGTCAAATGTTTGATTACTGATGTTTTTCCTCGCTTCGATCTTCCCTTAGAGATTGTTTTTGATCAAGGCACACATTTTGTTAATTCTTTAATGCAAGCGCTTACCCGCACACTGAAGATTGTCCATAAATTTAGCTCCCCGTATTATCCTCGTGCTAATGGCCTTGCTAAAAGTACCAATAAAACCCTTCTTAACATGCTAAAGAAACTCGTGCTGGAATGTCCACAGCGTTGGGATCAATTCCTTCCTTTGGTCCTATGGGCTTACCGTACTACTTATAAAGTTGCTACAAGAAATATGCCTTTTAAACTGGCATATGGTATGGAGGCAATTACACCCATGGAATTGGTGGTACCTAGTTTACGGGTGGCATTGGATCATAAGCTATTACCAGAAGAGTCCTTTCCTTTTCGGTTGGATGTGTTGCAGTCTTTGGATGAACAACGTCTGGAAAGTTTTCTAATGCTACAAGAAGTGCATCGGGCAAGTTCAAGCTTCGGTGGTTTGGTCCCTACCATATTGCAGATTAGGTTGGACCTTCTACTTTTCGATTATCCACTTTAAATGGTACTCTTCTTCATAAACCCATCAATGGGTCAAAACTTCATCTGTATTATGACACGACTACTTCATCTTAATTACATGATGGTATTTTTTATTATTCATCCGGTTTATGATGGTTTGTGTCGTGACTTCTATTTTTGGGATTTCATTAATGCGTGAATGTCGTCATTATGCATGAATGTTCCCAACCACTAGTGATGATTGCATTTTCCACCTGCACTTACCTTCAACATTTTTACTTAACCAAGTTCTTCATCCTCTTTTCTACTATTGTGTACTTGTGCTCTGTGTCTTCCCTATTGTATTGTGCATCCGCTTTGTTGCTCACCATGGAAGCTCTAGCAAACATTACCACATTCCATGCTCGCTTATCTCCGGACTTGAGAGGGTTTTTGCGTGCACGTGGGCTATTGGCACTCATCGAATTGCCATGGCATTCGATCGAATGTCACCCATTCTTTGCTCAAGTAATCACCGCTATTGCCGATATCCCCCAGACAGAGACCTATTGGTTGATCACCTACCTCAACATGTGCATAGTAGTAACTTTGAACAATGTGGCGGAGGGATTCCATCTCCCTCAAGATGGCAGTGTAGATGTCTCCCTGTTGTCGATGACGACCATGAAATAACTATTTCCGTGCCAATCTTCCAATGAATTTGCAATTCTATGCTGACCTTAACTAGAGTGAGTGCTCTACCTTATAATTTCTGGTGGCTATTCTCAATCTCGAGAAACGCACCTATGGGATCTCTCGTCCTTTTTACTCCAAGATCGATGCTGCTACCCGTGAAGCTGTTAACTGGGCGTTATTTTTCTTCCGATGCATTCACTGGGAATGTCAAGCGATCTCTCGGCAGCTCGCAAAAGGTGATATCCCTTGGAATAGACTTCCCCATCTTCTTTCTTTCCTTCTTCTGGCAGTTCACCCTGTGCAGCCTCCTCCAATGAATACCCTCCTATTCCATGAAGAATTAGCGTAGGTTATGGAGGTTGAAGACAAGGACGATCTCCTGCAATTCTTTCGGGGAAAGCATAGGAAACTCAACCCCTCACAGAGTCAAGCACAACCATCATCAACTATCAATCTGTAGGACATCGCTTCCTCTATGCACATCCTTTCCATCCCACCTTCTCCTAAGGGTCAAGTTAATATAGACACGGTTATGGAAGATGTTCAACCTATTAATACGGTTGATCGGCCGTAGACACACTCTACTAAGAAAGCACCCGACAGAGTCGCAAATGCTGTGAACCTAACGAAGCAAACACAAACCGAGGAGTTTCTGGCTCAGTCGGATGTTCAACTTGATACAATAACCCCCCTTGTACATCCTTCTTCACCGAAAGCTACAACATCTCCCCTTTCCCCTTCTAAAGTGCCACTACCTCCTAGCCCTCCTCCTTCGCCTCATCATTCGGTGGCCATTTGCCATTCTCAACCTATCCCTTCTTCTCCCGATTATTCTCCCCCTTCCTCTTCAGCAACTGTCTCTGTTAATCCTTCTAGACCCATTTCAACATGTATAGTACCTGATTCCTTCGCTCAATTAGCCCAAATCGGTGACTTTCTCATACACCTATCCAAGCAACTCCCTCATCAATTACATGATGCTCATCAGTCCCTTCATACTGAATACCAAGCCAAAGTCGATTTACTGGAAGCAGACATCGCACCCCTCCAGGAAGAGATCTTAGCTGCCAAAGCAGATGCAAATTTATTATAGGAGCAGATTACAATTTTACAAGGACAAGTGACCGAAAAGCATGACATTATAGCAGTACGAGACGCTAAAATTCTTCAACTCAAGCAAGCTATGACGGACAAGGAGGATGCTATGCATGCATTAGGAAACCAGTTAGACACCACTCGTACTCAGTTTATTATGGTAGAGAAGGCTTATCAAGTGCTGGCAGATAAGGTGTTATAAGCGGAGACCGAGCTTAAGAAGGTGACTGAAGAGCTCTTCCATAAAAACCAGAATTTGGAGGATGAAATTGGACGGACCATCAAACTCAAGAAGGATATTAAAGATATTCAGAAAGAAAGATAGGATTTTTTCAGCACTATTGCAGTTCCAACAACAGGAATTAGAATGTAGAGAAAAACAATTAGGTATTCAGCAGGAGCGCATATCTCGGATTGATGCAGAAATCAAAGAAGCAAAGTTATGAAGAGATGCTGCTTTGGCCAATGATTTCTACTTGCAAGAAGCCTTTTTTGCAAACTCAGGCTGACCTTTTGTTGTCGCAAGTTATTGCTTCTAGCTCTGAGCGGATAGATGCCCATCTTGTAGAACCTCAACTCTTACAAGATATGTTAGAATCCTTAAAGTAGAAAATCTCCCGAACGTTTAAACTAGCCCGAACCATGTATATACAGGGAATCATTGATGATTCTTAGTCCTTGTAAATTTACCTGCTAAGGTCGAGTCCACTTTTCATGCCAGTGTCAGGCCATCGAAAAAGAATATCATTTTATTTAGTAGAAATTATAATTAGGAATAGACGCGCACCGAAAGGATGTCGCACAAACGTTGTATGATAATAGAAGAGGTGATTGGAAGCAAGTGACAGGGCATCACCGGACTGTGCATCTGGGTGATGTGTCTGGAGGTTGATTCCGGCACAATTCTTTGCATTGTTGTATCATCTGTGTTGTCATTGTTTGGTATTGAAAAACCGTGGTATTGTGCTAATGTTGAATTGAGTTATTGAGGAATTGCAAGTACAGTGGTGAGGATAAAAGAGCAGTACTAAGTTTCTACGTATTCAGGCATGGTGGTTGTTATATGTTGTTATGCGGTGGAGATTAATAGTTGAGTTTGTTGGAATTGTCAGAAAAGTAATGAAGTGATTGGGAAAATACATAAAGGGCCTCTATATTATAGACCCCTAACCATCCCAAGAACCCATGTGTAGTCCGAACGTAAGTTATAACTAATCCGACAAGAAACAAATTAACAATTATGAAGAGACTTTCTCACTTGTAGCCAAAATGCAAACCATCAAGGTATTGGTAAGTTTGGCTACATCAAGAAATTGGAATATGTACCAATTGGATGTAAAAAATGCATTCCTTAATGGTTGGATTTCAGAGGAGGTTTACATGGCTCAACCTCGTGGTTATGAAGACCCAAGCAAGGTAAATTATGTGTGCAAATTGAACAAAGCTTTGTATGGTTTGAAGCAGGCACCTAGGGCATGGAATCATAGGTTGACCACCTATCTTCAAGATCAAGGATTCATCATAAGCAAAGTTGACACTTCTCTGTTTGTCAAGAGAAGTAATTTAGAGGTGATATATCTGTGTGTATGTTGATGATATCATACTTACACGTAGTGATGCCAATGGCATTAAACAGATCAAACACCTAATGATGCAGGAGTTCAAAATTTGATCTAGGGTCAGTAAAGTATTTTTTTGGACTTGAATTAGTCTACACAAACTCTGGAATTTATATTACTCAAAGAAAGTATGTGCACGACATGTTGAAGAAGTTCCAGTTGGAGAATGCCAAGATAGCTAGCACTCCTATGGAGGTAAATAAAAAATTAAGTGCTCATGAAGGTGATTTGCTTGAAGGCATTGCAGGATATCAAAGCATAGTAGGAAGCCTAAACTATGCTGCATTGGCAAGGATTGATATTTCTTATGAAGTAAGTGTCTTAAGTCAATTCATGCACAAACCTAGAACACCTCACTTGGAAGCTGCCAAAAGGATTTTGAGATATCTCAAAGGTACTCAAAATCAAGGATTACACTTTCCATCTACTTTAGATTTGGACATCAAACTTTACTTAGATGCAGATTGGGTAGGATGTAAGGATTACAAGATGAGCTAATCAGGTTATCTTTCATTTGCAGGTGATAAGCCCATTTCATGGTCTTCCAAGAAGCAACCTATTGTTGCTTTATCCTCAATAGAGGCTGAATACAGTGGGTTAGCAAATGCTACAGAAGAAGCCATATGGATCAGATTGCTATATACAGATTTGGACTACATTCTAACTCACCAATGATCTTTGGTGACAACACAAGTTCTTTACATCTTGCAACAAATCCTATTTATCATGCTAGGACCAAGCATATAGAAGTTCACTATCACTATGTGAGAGAAAAGATATTGAGCAAGGAGATTCAATTTGCATATGTATCAACTAATATGCAATGTGCAAACTTATTGACCAAAGCACTTGATGGTACTAAACTTTGCAAGTTTAAAGCTATGATTGGATTGCAAGACATTCAAGAGGATTAATGAAAAAGACCAAGCCAAGATGTTTGGCTTGAGGGGGAGCTGTTGGTGCAAATGCCAAGCCTTCACACTTGGCTAGGCATTGAAGAAATTGTGTACACATTGTTGGAGAACCACATGAACCATTGCTTATCATTTTTACCATTAAACTTTTCTAAAAGCCTTTTTGACTTGGAGGAATCTAGTAAAGCAATTAAACTCGTGGAGTTCGGGGAACAAATATTCTATGAGTTCTCATGAGAGAGTATCTCCTCATTTAGAGGAAGAACTTTTATGTGGAGCTCTATTTGAATTTCAAATTCAAATTGAAAAAGAGTCACTATAAAAGTAGCTTGAAGTCTCGCGGCTAAAAGTGCCCCATTACTGAGGATATTGTAGATCATTTGTTGAAGTTGAGAGGCTTGTTAAAAATAAAGAAGTAAGCTCGTATGTATTTTTGCAAAAATGATTTTCTTCAAGTAGAAGGAAAATACAAAAATGAAAAATCGAAGCATTTACTTCAGCAAGTAGTGGAGGCCAAAAGAGAATCAATCAAAAGAGAATCAAATCCAAAAACTGAACTGTAAGAGGAGTGGCTGTCCAAAGTAGTGGAGAAGTTATGGAGAAGAGCTCTCAAACTCATCATGAGAGTTTTTGGTCACTTGGCTATAAAAGAGGCAAGGGAGGACACTCAAGAATAGAGGAAGAAAGCGTGGAAGTCCCCTTGTGGCTAGTTCATTTGGTTTGAGTCATTTCGTTCAGTTCACTCTCATAGAGTATGTTCAATCGCACACCCATTTTTGGGTAGTCTACTTATAAGAGTCATATCTCTCAATATATGTATCCAATTTTAGTGTTTAAACATTTGTTGGAAAGCTTATCTTGAGTACTTCCTCTGTGAGTTATTCAGGTTTTAGTGAAGTATAGTTTTCAGCCTAACTAAGTGGACAGATAGTTTGTTTTGAATCAAAGAGTTTCCAACCCAAATCTACTCCAAATTGAGTGTTTGATAGCTCATTTGAAAGCTCTAGGTGTCTAGTTTGAGTGACCAAATTTTCAAGTTCATTGCATTTTTCAGTTGGTACCATATTTCATTTGAAGGTTCAGCTATTGGTAAAAGTCTTGATACTGAGAAGGTCTTATACACTTTCCGTTGCGAATAGGAGAGGAATTCTCCAACAATTGGTATCAGAGCATTGGATTTTGAAGACATTGGAACTTAAGTGAAGCAAAGGAGAAGCTACAAATCAAGGGGGAGCTTCGTAAAATCAAGGAAGGGCGCCACACAATACTTGAGGTAAACTTCAATCTTGGAAGTTTTCAATGGTTGATTTAGGACAACAAGTTGAGAAGTTAGACAAAGATAATTTTCAGTCTTGGAGGTATAGAATGACAAATTACCTTAAAGGTACAGGTTTATGGAGTCTAGTTAGTGGAGATGATCCACAACTGGTGGACCTTGAAGATCCCAACATTACTCCAGCACAAAGGATACAATTTGCTGATTGGGAAGAGAGGAATTGAAGGGTGATGTTCCTCATCTCACAAGTTATTTCTAACACTATGATTGGTCATGTGCAAAGCTTAGAAATAGCTAAGGAGGTTTGGGAAGCATAGGAGAAGGTGTATGCTACCTCAACAAGATCTCGAAGGATGCAACTCAAGAACGAGCTCAACATGAGGAAAAGCTCAAACCAAAGCATTAGTGAGTATACATTGAGGATCAAGGAGGTTCGAGATCAGCTAGCATCAGTTGGATGCAAGATAGAAGAGGAAGACATCATCCCAACAGCCCTCAATGGCTTGAGGAGTGAAGAAAAGTGGAAGCCCCTCATCACAAACATTCTTTATAGAGACCCTCTACCAACATTCGACGAGATTATAGCAAATCTTGTGGCTGAAGAGGTTGCTCAACAAGGAGAAGGCAACAAGGTAAGGACAACCATAGTCAAATGTTATATGCAGGACGAGGTAGAGGAAGGAACTCAAGAGGAGGCTCGAGAGGAAGAGGAAGAAGCTACAACAACACAAATTTCAGCGGGCAACACAACTCGGAGGACAAGGACAACTCAATTGACAACACACATGGAAGAGGTCGAGGAAGAAATAGAGGAAGAGATCGAAGTTCATACAATCCTCATAAAGGTATAACATGTTATCATTGTGGTAAACTAGGACATTATGCAAATGATTGTTGGCAAAAGAATAGAAGGCTGAATGGAGGCAACCAAAGGAGCCAAAATAACTATGCGAGTACATCAAGTGAAGGAGACAAGCAAATGTTGGAAGCAGCCAGAGGCACAGACGCCACGGAAGCATGTAAAGACAGAGCAGGGAGCCAGGCGGATCAATTTTTCAAACAAATATATTTCTTATTAATTCTCCAAACATTCAACAGTGATTGTCATCACTAATTATAACATATGTATCATAGAAAACCCCATTTTGTAATCCATAGCTCCATTTTGTGCAAGCCGAGGAGTCCTCGAGCTTGAGGAGCTTAGGTAGAATGCACGTACCAATTTTCGTTATTTTTAGACATCGTTTACCCTTCCAAATAGCCTCTAGGACCTATTTTTTAACTAGGCCGGCCACTAGATGTGAAACCGGTCAAAACTAGTCTAGAAACTATAAAAAGAGCTAGAGAGCTCATTTTTCAGGTTGGTTCATTTTGGTTAGTGTGAGCTTAGAGCTAGCTTGAGCTTGTAAGAGCATTCTTGAGTAATAGAACTAATTTCCTACCTTCCATTGTGTCTTGCTTGTCTCTTCATTGTGTGTGTGTATGTGTGTGTGCATCTTTGTGCTTCTCACCTTCACTCTCACATCATCTCACGTTCACGATCTTCATATCACTCCTACCTCTCCCACGGATTGACATTAAGGAGGTGAAGCTTCTTAACGTGGTTCTCACCATTGTGCTAGAGCAACACCAAATTTGGCGCCGTTGCCGGGGATCGAGTCTAGGACGAATGTGTGATGGTAAGAGTATAGCAAGAAGTGGCGTTGGAAGGTAAAAATTTCAGTTTTTGTTGTTGTTTTTACTTAGTTTTTAGTGTTTTTCACCTTCCCCATACTCCATCTTCATCATCGCATCATCATCTCCATTTCCAAAAAAATCAGAAAATTCACCATATCCACCCATTCACCTCATTTCCCCTCATTTGTGCATGCGAGAGAGTGAGAGAGAGCATTTGTGCTTGTGTGTGCTTGTGTTTTCTTGAGTTTTCTTGCAGGTACAGAGCTTCAGAGCATCAGGAAAGCTTCCAAAAGGTAAAACATGTACTTTTTGTCAGAAATTTCCGAGTGTGGCGGACCATCGCGATGGTCTGCAACTTTCGGATTTTGAGGTAGGCGACCACACCACGAGGTAGGCGATCCTTGCGCATACACGGAACCATATTTGCATTTCAAAAATTCGTTGTTTGGTGGACCATCGCGATTGGCTCGGACCATCGCGATTGTGTCGCACCATCGCGATAGGCTCACGCCATCGCGACGGCTCGGCCGGACCATCGCGACGGTTCGCTTTTTCGGACCATCGCGACGGTTCACTTGAGCCATCGCGACGGTCCACTTGGACCATCGCGATTGTCCAGTTGACCCCGCACCATCGCGATTGGCTTAGGCCATCGCCACGACAGTGCCACGTGTCTCGTTAGACCATCGCGACGGTTCATTTTTTGGACCATCGCGACAGCCCAAAATCAAACCATCGCGATTGGCTTAAGCCATCGCATCGCGGACCATCACGACGGTTCACTTCGGACCATCGCGATTGTCCAACTTTGACCGTTGACCGTGCCATCGCGATTGTCCGCCTGATCACGCCATCGCGACGGTTCATTTTTCGGACCATCGCGACGGTCCATTTCCACGCCATCGCGATCGTTCACTTCGGGCCATCGCGACGGTTCGACCTCACGCCATCGCGATCGTTCATTTTGAGCCATCGCGACGGTTCGCCCGGACCATCGCGATTGTCCACCCCCATCGCAAATTTTGGGCTCCAATTTTTGACCAATTTTGAGGGTATTTTTGAGAAATTTTTGGACCATTAGACTCATAGGAGACCCCTTAGCTCATATTCGAAGGAGAATTTGATTGTCAGTTTTTACCCCCCAGGGCCTGAACGCGTATAACTTTCTCATCCGAAGTCTGTTTTTTGAGCTTAATAGCTCGTTAGAAAGCTCGTGACAAGTACTACGTGACCTCAACTGTTTTTTTCATAAAGAATACATCTATTTTTGGATAAGCTATTTTGAGGTTCACCTAGTTTGGGACTAGAAAGCCAGGGGGCACACATTGAAAATTTGGGCAAAAAGGGAAGGGATTTAAAAGATGTATATGCTCAAGTGTTTAATCATCTGGTGAATTGGTCTAACATTGGAATTTTCCAGGTCTAGCAAGGGCAATCAAAGGCAAGCAAGCAAGGCAGTAAAGATAGCAGAGCTTGGGAAGCGCGGCTTCTTGGGCAACAGGGCAACAGGGCATCAGAGCAACAGAAAAGCCGACTCGAGGTTGGAAGATTACTCAACCCCCTCAGTCAATTCTTAGCTTAGGCTAAACGGTAGTTGTGGATTAACGACGATAGGAACGCCTCAAGTTCAAGATACCTAATTCTTTTCAAGTTTAAGACTTAAAGTAAAGGTGTGTGTGACGAAAACCTAAAGAAACGAACCTAAGTCTGACGGAACGACAACTTAAAATCATAACGAAAGTCGAATTCCTGACGCATAAACTAAGACAAGAATCCAGAGAAAATTAAAAAGAATCAAGAGAATAATAACAAAGGACCATTGATGATCTAAGTGTGTAATTGAGTGAGCAAGGAAGGAAATTAATGAACCTTAGATCGGGCAAACATATAGGTAAGTCGGACAGAAGAAGCCTTAGATCATCAGAGGCTAGTGTGAGAACTACTGCACGATCGTGGGCTCAGCAATTGAATAGTAATTATCCCTACGAGAGCTCAGATACTAGCGAATCAGAAATGGCATTTAGCACAGACAGACCAGACGGAGGGTCTCATGTCTCATACCTAGAAAAACCAGAAGGACCCTATAGAACGCAACTAGAGTTTCTCCGAACCAACCGATTAGGTGCTCGCATCTATGAGGATGGTTTGCGAAGGCAAGTGGTGCAACTGCACAACCCTGATCAACCCATTGGATTGGAAAGACCAGTGGTAAAATTTAAGAGAGACGCTTACATAGACAAAGAAGGAACCATGTACATTCTAAGTACACAGCCAAACGATACTAATGAGTTTGGCACAATTCAATTAGAGACGGAAACGAAATTTCAAGGAAAAGAACCGTTAGAAGAACCTAGAACACCTAGAGGGAAATCCGTATTAACAAGAGTACTCATCCCAGAATGGATCCCTCAAGATAACAGGAGCACCGAGTTATTCGTAAACAAGGAGACAGATGAAGCCTTTTGGAGGTACAGAAAGGAAAACCCTGGTGAGGTAGGCATCATTACAATCTATGAATTCAAGGACCCAGATACACCTGGAAAGGTTGTATACCTGGATGAGACTTCAGAAAGAGTCTTTGTGGTGCCTGAGCGCGCTAAAAACACATACACTTGGAGAGGTGAATTGATATTCCCTCCATCTAGAACGAACATGAATACAAGTCAACAAGGGGCAGGAACATCCTCAGCCCATGGAAATCAAAGAGAAGGAAATAAAGAGAGACCGGAAGTGAGCTTCAATCACCCCATAGGGAGAGATAGAACAACCACGAACACCAATAGCGCGGATAGACAAAGAAATCATGGAATACCAGGTGGTAGAGATGATTTTCCTCTACCTAGACCACGTGAACACACAAGAGTATTGAGACCCACACAATTAGTAAAATCCATGCAAAATTATTTTGATGGGACATGAGATCCCTATGACCACGTTGCAGAATTCAAGCAAGTACTAAGAGCAGAACAAGTTGAAGACATGTTTTTAGAGACATCCATCACTTTTTAGAGTCATTCATCACTGAATTCTCTAAAAGTGGGATTAGACACGACACGTCTTCGTTGATTCATAGCTTTAAACAAACCCCTCAGGAAACAGTTAGACTGGCAGGACGTAGGTTCAGACAATATGTCGAACGATGTCCAATGCAAGAGCTACCCTCACAAGCCAAACAAGTATCACTGTTCCTAGATGGCTTGTTGAGCGCTAAACTACGCTCCTATGTGTACCTAAAAGAACCCAGAACGCTAGAGGAGTGTGTAAGAATATGTATAGACATCGAGGACAACCTAGGAGATGAATTAGAACTCTCAAAGGTCTATAAAGACTCAGATTGTTCTTCTCTAGCATCCACAAAATTGTCTAATTCGATAGAGGACCTAGCAGAAAAAGTGGCCCAAAAACTAGGAGTTTCTAGTAAACAGGTGCCCAAGCTACCAACTAATGTACGTTGTTACACTTGTGGTGGAAATCATTTGGCAAACATGTGTCCCAATGCACCTCAACCTCAAGCCAACCCTAGTGGCCAATATTGTACAATTGAGAGAAGATACACGAATCATACGGCTCAGGACTGCCCATACAACAAACAAACCGTGAGACAGAACTACCCACAAACATACCAACAGCCAGGTAGGTATCAAGGCCAATACAATGCTCAGCCTTATTACTTTAGGCCTCCCCAGAACTACCCATACCAGGCTCAACAGAGACCTCAACCCGTCTTAGCTCAGCAGCCACCCCCACCAGCGAATGTCATCTCGGTCAAATACGCTGCTGCAGAAGAGAACCTAAGTAGGGCCTTAGTGCCTTCTTCACCCTTGATCACCGAAAGTGACCCGAACTCAAACAGTTTTGACTCTACTCATGTAACTAGTCCACCCGCTTATTACACGGAGTCACCAGAACATGTGGAGACATATCATTATGATAGTCCACCAATGGAACCTAGTTGGGAGCCAGATTATACTAATGTGATGTACGCAAACCCAAACCCACGGCCCCAATTGAGACAACAGAGACCTCAGGGCCCTAGAGGACCATGCTTTAGGTGCCAAGGAGATCACTTCATTAAGGATTGTCCACATCCCCCAATAGCAAGGCAATCACAGTACTATAGCATACAAGGCTTTTGTGCCGACTGTGGCAAAGAGCACATAATCAAAGATTGTCCTAAGAACCTAGTTAACACTTCAAATGTGACACCGATCAACGGCATTGTAAACAATGCAGATGGATCTAACCCTACATACGTGCCTATCCAAGCTATAACAAGAGCCCAGGCGCTCCTACAAAACCAACAGCTTAATCAAGAGAAAGTAGCCGGAACTAGTGAAGTTGCAGAATCTAGTAGTAAAAAGACGAAATCTTGGAAAGATTCTAGAGAAAGAATCAAGAGAAAGTGGAGTAAAAAGATAAGTGAGTTGGAAGGAAGTTTAAGGGAATCGAGAGCCAAAATACAAGAATTGGCTTCACGAGAAGTGAATCAAGAAGACCCAGCTCAAAAATCGGGATCGGTTTTAGCGGAACCCATACCAGAAGATCTAGACATGATGTTTCGTGCATATCAGGCAAGATTAAAAGAGGGACCTCAAGTAACGGAAATGAGTAAAAATTACCCTCGAGCTGATCTAGAAATTGAGAGAACTAAACTTTGCATGAAGATGGTAGAACTAGCACAAGCTTTGTTCGAAGCCTCTAGATATCTTAATTGGAATAACATGGCAAAACCGGAATTACACTTTCAAGGACTAATGGAGAGGCTAGAATATTTGATAGAAAGCAAAGAGAAAAAGGATCAGCCTAGGAACCCTATTGTCACAGAGACACAGGAAAGGAATGCACCATCCCTGTCTCAAGTACCTAATACAAAAAGTCAAGACAATTTGTCTTCCATACATAGGCACTCACATGAATTTTTACGAGAAATACAAGAAGAGAAATCGAGGAAAGAACAAGGAACTCATCCTCCTATTCAAGAAATAGACGACTTGCAAGAACAATTTCCCCAAGACATCCCCTCTATATACGATGAGGTAGAGGTGGAACAACTGAGTGAACCCACAGGATTTGAATCTAATTCTTTACAAGAATTACCTCAGTTCACAGGACCTTGGGAAGCAAAGTCTATCAGTATGAGAGCACCCACGATAATAGTGAGGAATGAAGAATCAGTGATCCCTAGAAACACGGAAGTGATCAAGAACACTAAAGTACAGTGTAATCTCACTCTGGAGGAATTGTTAAAGGTAAAACCAGAATTGTGGAAGCACGTAGCAAATCAATTCCCTGAGCTAGCTACCACACCCTCTCAAATAGGATCACACAAAAAGGTACCAGAGATACCCGTGGAGAAGATTGGAGACGTAAGCGAAGGAGAGGAAGGTAACACATATCTTCCAATAACCCATCAGGGCTACACCACGAAAGCCATCTTAGATTCAGGAGCCGGAGTAGCCATCGCTACCACCGCTTTATGGAAACGTTGGGGTAAGCCAGCCCTCAGACCCACCAGGATGAAGCTACAAATGGCTGATGGACACATAGAAAAACCATTAGGCTTACTAGAAGGCATATCTCTCACCACTTGTGGTGTAGAATTTGAGCATACTTTTGCCATTTGTGACTTTGCGAAAAATCGTGCTTATGAGATGATATTGGGACGACCATTCATGCGTCAGTTGCAAATTGTACAAGATTGGGGAACTAATTCTTTGTACTTGCAACATTTAGGAGTGACTACCAAAGTCAATCTTAAAGACTATTCACATAGAGATGTACCCCCAATACAATGGAATACCATCCATAAGACGCCAGCAGAGACGGAATCCGTGCACTCATTAGAATCAGACCCTTCTTGGTTGCATGAGGATACCCATTTATGGATGTGTAAAGTAGCCAAACAAGAGGAAGAGCGGTTAGAAGCCAGGACCTTAGGTGCAGAACAATATCCACGAACCCTTCAAGATCCAGCCTACGCACCTGTAGTATTCCCTGACGAAGAATTTGAACCCCATGGTTGGGCAGAAATACTAGCAACCATGGACGTAGCCATCAATGAAGAACAATGGACACCCCACTGTGACGAGGATGGCTATGACATTTCAGTTTTCACGATAGAGCCAATCATGGGCGATGCAATTTTAGAAGAGTGTGAACCAGACACTGATGCATTTGAGGATGCAAGCGATTTTGATTTGGAATCAATTATTATGGACCCACCCTTCGCATCGGAAGAAGAATATTTCTACGAAGTAGAGACTCATACTCAGAGACACGAGGAGATTACGAACGAGGTAAGGTTAGCCACAGAAGTGACTACCAAGAGTGAAGGCAAGAAAAGAAAGAAGAAAGAAACCATGTCAGAAAAAGAAGAATCTTTGTTTGAAGTACCCGAGAACTTCAAGAAATATGAAATCGAAGATAGAAGAATCATGGTACGAATGCCCAATAGAAAGGCGAATGACGGACAAGTATATGATAATCGAGAGAAAACCAAGAAAGTAATAGTTGCCATAGAAGGAGAAGAAGAAAAATGCACATACATAGGGCATGATTTGACGACTGAAGAAGAGGAAGAACTAGTTGCCCTATTGCGTGAATATAGAGATGTTTTTGCTTGGAGTTACAAAGATTTGAAAGGAGTAGATCTAGATATATGTTCTCATAGAATCCCTATGACTCCAGATGCAAAACCGACAAAACAGAAACCTTACACGTACAATGATAACTACGCTGCGAAGATTAAAGAGGAGATAGATCGCTTGATAGAAGCAGGATTCATTTACGAAATTGAGCATACCGAATGGGTATCCCCCATTGTGGTTGTGCCCAAGAAGAATGGAAAATTGCGTGTGTGTATTAACCTTAAAAAAGTTAATGCCGCCACGATTAGAGATAGTTATCCTCTTCCTATCACGGAACACCTATTGGAAAGAGTTGCGGGCAAGGAAGTTTACAGCTTTCTTGATGGTTTTTCAGGCTATAATCAAGTAGCCATTGCTCCAGAGGACCAACACAAGACGGCTTTTGCCACAGAATGGGGCATATTTGCATTTCGTGTAATGCCATTTGGCTTAACAAATGCACCCGCCACTTTCCAGCGACTCATGTGTCATGTCTTTAAGGAATTCTTACGCAAGAGCTTGGAAGTTTATGTCGATGACTTATGTGCTCATTCAAATGTAAGACAGACACATATCCCAGAGTTAAGACAAATATTTGACAAATGTCGAGAATATCAGGTTTGTTTGAACCCAGAAAAATGCGTTTTCATGGTCAGACAAGGCAAAATTCTAGGACACATTGTGTCAAAAAATGGAATCTCCACGGATGAGGAAAAGGTGAAGGTAATTGCAGAATTACCTAGACCAACTAATGTGAAAGAGGTACAGGCATTTATGGGCCATTGTGGATATTATCGACGATTCATACACATGTATGCAATCATAGCCAAGCCTTTGTACTCTCTTTTAACCAATTTTGAGTGGACAGATGAATGTGAAAATTCATTCAATGAACTTAAACGACGTTTGTGTTCAGCACCTATATTGACCACCCCAGATTGGAGTAAGCCATTCCATGTACATGTGGATGCATCCAATTATGCTATAGGATGTGTGTTAGCACAACCCACGAATGAAGGTAACATAGATCTCCCCATAGCTTACGCTAGCAGACAACTGAACGCAGCAGAAAGAAATTACACCACGACGGAACGAGAAGGATTAGGGATGATCTACGCAGTAAAGAAGTTTAGGCACTACTTGTTGGCCAACAAATTCAAGTTCTTTACAGATCATCAAGCCCTATTATATTTAGTCAACAAACCATGTAACACAGGGCGATTAATACGCTGGTTTCTATTACTCATGGAGTATGATTTTGAAGTAGTAGTCAGGAAAGGAAAGACACATCTTAGAGCTGACCACCTTTCGAGATTAACCTCAGGAGAAGCTCCTCAAGGAGTAGCGGATGAATTACCAGATGCATACTTGTTTAACCTTGAGATAGCACCAGAATGGGCTAAACCTATAGTCCCTATTCTGACATATGGACCCAAGAATCCTAGGATAAAGATCAAAGAAGAAGAGATTACCAAGTCTCAGAGATATCAAATCATGGCAGGAAGCATATATAAACAGGATGATCAAAAGATTCTTGCTTGTTGTGTAGATGAATCAGAACATGCGAATTGGTTGCAATTAGCACACGTAGGTGCACTAAAGCAACATCATCCAAAACATCGAACATTACAGACTCTGCAGAGATTGGGAGTATATTGGCCTTCTATGGAAGCAGATGTCTACAAGTTGTGTAAGGAATGCCATGTTTGTTGTGAAAGACCACCAGTAGAGCATGCGACATTATATCATTTGTCTCTCACACCAGACTGGAGTGAACCTTTAGTGACATACTTGAGGACGAACACATTCCCTCAAGGAATGACCTTAGCTCGACAACGTAGTCTAGAGCAGGAAGCTCAAGACTATTCACTTATTGGCGATAATCTATACAAAAGAGGACGTGATGGATATCTAAGACAGTGCGTTCATGAAAGCGATTATCTGAGCATACTAGAGACTGCACACCAAGGTGTTGCAGGAGGTCATTTTGGACCAGATAGGATAATCAAAGCCATCCTCTTTGCAGGATTATGGTGGCCCACTCTTCACATGGATGCACATACCTATGTAAAGAGATGTGATGTGTGCCAAAGAACTCAGTTTCCTACTCGCAGAGATGAAATGCCATTGAAACCCATGATGGGCGGACGTGCATTTTCAAAGTGGGGTATAGACTTTATAGGACCCATTAACCCCCCTGCAAAAGGTACACATGCGGAATACATTATTGTTGCCACAGATTATCTTACGAAATGGGTAGAGGCAAAAGCCACAAAAAAGAATGATGCTCACACGACTGCAAAATTCTTATTTGAAAATGTCTTTACAAGATATGGACTGCCTATAGAGTTAGTGAGCGATCGAGGCACTCACTTTCTAAACCAAGTCATTGAATATTTGTTACAGGATTTTATGGTGATTCACAAGAAATCTGCACCATATCATCCTCAGGCCAATGGTCAGGCTGAAAGCACTAACAAGATACTCTGTAACGTACTGACGAAACTCGTGAACAACAAACGTTCAGATTGGGACAAACAGTTACACCACGTTGTTTGGGCATATAGAGTGGCCTACAAGACCGTACTCAATGCAACTCCCTTTCAGATGGTTTTTGGTCAGAATGCAGTGCTTCCCTTGGACTTCTTGATACCGACCCTTAAGGTTGCACAAGAACATCAGTGGACCGGCCATGAATTATCAGCGAGAATAATGGACTTGGAACGATTAGGAGAAACCAGGCTAAAGGAAGCAGCAGGAATATACGCAGCGAAGAAGCGACAGAAAGCATATTTTGATGCACATGTGAAAGATAAAGGCCTAAAAGAAGGAGATCTAGTTCTAGTGTACACGCTGAAACAGCACGCACGGAAGTTAGAAAAGCGAGGTTATGGACCTATGATCATTAACAGACTTTCGACTAGTGGAGCAGTACAGTTAGCCACCTTAGAAGGAGATATAATGCCTAATTACATTAGTGGCTGTAGAGTCAGGTTATATCAAGAACCTCTTACTGAGGATATGCTTAGACGACTCATATTGGCAAAGAAGCGTAAGGAGGAAGAAAATAGAATACGAGCGGAAGCTCAGGCAGAAGCCATAGAACGCATTAAGCGCATGAAGCTAAGAAGACAAGGACTTGGGAGAGAACATTATAACCATCTGGAAACATCACCCAGATATCCCATGGCCATGTGTCAAGTAAAGTCAACCACTCATCCTAGCATAGTGGACAGGAGACCATTCATTACAGTTAGGCTAGAACACGGCAACTATTGCCAAAAACTCAGGGCTTTAATTGACTCAGGTGCTGCTACTAGTGCGATTAGATGGTCCCACTATAAGGATTCAGGAATAGAAATGCGGCCAATTGAGGCATACCTCATAGGCCTAGGAGGCATGGAAACCCCTTGCATGGGTGAGGTGGACCTTCCTATCCTCATTAAGGATTTGACGATGACAGCAAAGCTACTAGTGTGCCATGATGACGACCTGATAGAACCCCTAATCCTTGGCCAAGATTGGCTATACAATCACTCAGTGGACCTAAATCTTAGACAAGGCTCCTTACAGATTGGAACCTTAGAGCAGAAGCGAGTGATACCGCTTGACTTCCCTAACGGTATTCCGACTGAGGTTTGTAACCCTAGACCCTATGAAATACAAGCGACGGAAGACCGGAAGATCTTTAATCAGACCAGTCACGTTACGTCTACACCAACCCACTCGGGCTTGGCTATAGACAGTTGTCAATCAGAAGGACGACAGGAGATCTTCCCTGGGACTTCCTGCAAACTAGAAGAGGCAGCTACCCATCCGCTAGGGCAGATGGATACAATCAGCGGTCAGGTGGGTTGCATCAACGGCCAAATGAGCACGACACCCTGCGGTGCTCATCCTTCCAAACTTGTTGCGGACTGGCCTAGATTAAAGTTAAATAAGGCATCACTTCCTAATGGGCAGGTCACGCAAGTGTTGGATCTCCCTTCTTTTCCAAAGCAGAGTGTCCATCCGACCTCTCAACCTCAACAACAACAGAGTCAACCACGACGAAGGAACCCAGACCGACGGCAGTATCAGAGGAGACAACAAGGAGAGCAGTTTACGCCACCCAAAGGAAGCGGCACCAGACAAATATGGGTGCCAAAAGGGCAAAAAGCATCGAAGATCTCCAACCAAGTAGAGATCGACAAGAAAAAGGCAGAACAGAAACAGAATCAGTATCCACCATCCCCTCGACCTTCTTCTACAGGTCCGAGCATTCGACAAATGTGGATCGCCAAAAAGTACCTTACCCATAGACCCACGCCCACGCAGATTTGGGTACCCAAACCATGTATCATAGCTCAACCCGTAAGCCATGTAATATATAACCCTCACAAATCTTTCCATCCCTCGATACCACCCCACCCGACACTACCCTTGGCCCCTCAGCAGAAACCCACCACCCACTCCAAGATCCTTAGGAAATGGATACCGAAGCGTGTCCAACCGTCTTCCCCTAACCCATTGTCTAACTACCCCCCCGACTAATATACAACCTTGTACTAACTCACTAACCTTTAAACCTTGTATAAATTCACCTACCATCATCACACATCACTCGTAATCTCATCTCACCAAGAAATGTATGCATAATCTGAAACATGTAGGTGTCTAGAGACCTGCACTAGTGCTGCAAAAAGCATTGCATCCATCACATCACAGCACTTGGCTACACGGGTTACGCATCAGTTATGGAAAGGGATTGCGGTCTCACTTTAATGGGATCATAATTAATTTCCATGCTAATGTGTTAATCTTTTGTAGCAGATCTTTCTCACTAGCGCACCAATCACCATGCAAACCGACGAAGGAACATCAGGAGCAGGCCCCAGTGTAGCGGCCGTGCCCCTCAACGTGCTACGAGCAGAATCCCACCCGACTGCTCCACCGCCGGAATTTCAGGGATTTCCAGGGCCCATGCCTATCGACAACCCACCCATGGGCTACACCGAAAAGATACACAGGAACTCTCATTGGTTTCAGGGCCTTGCAGGACCCCTTGCGGACGTAGACTTTATATTTGAATCCTCTTTGACATTTGATGACCGCACATGGGGAAAATACCAGTTTTTCTCCAGAGAGTTCGAAGCCCTACAGAGCACCCAGGATTTAACTCATGTTTAGGCCAGAGCAGGCTTCACAGAATACTTCAGTGATCCTCTGCCCAAACCGGATTTTTACAGGTGCTATTACTTAATCACTACCTTGCTGGCATCAGAGAATAAGGACATCCCAGGAACCTTCATATTGCCTACTCTAGTGGATGATCCACCTTACAAGAGATTTTATCTCTCTAAGGACTTAATCAGAGCAGCCATCAAAATTCATGGCACCCACACACCCACAGATCGAGAGAGACTAATTCCAGAACCGATGAAACGTGGGGACGTCACAAAGTGGGAGGAGATTTCGGCAATTACACCTGAGCTGTCGAAGCCACTAAGGATATGCATGCAACATTTCACATTTCCAGCTCAGGACAGATTTACCATGCCCCATAAATGAATCTGGTTCGGATTGTATTTGGCATGCACGGGACCTCAAACTGTTGATCTGGCAAGCTGGATCATAGATCAAATGTATCTGGCACAACACAGATGGGAACGCAAAAAAGTGCTTAATGGATGTTGTGCACTCACTAGAATTGTGTATATGTGTTTGGCTTATGACTTGCCAATTGAGCGTGCACTAGCAGACGAAGAACTGAAGGCATTCAAAGGAACGACGAAGAAAGCCAGGAAGCCCAGCAGAACACGGGCAGGCAAGCGCATGCGAGGCACCATTCCTTGCCTTCAAGTGCCAGAGTCGCCATCACCACAACCCTCTCCAGAGCGACCACAAACAGAAGCTGCTCCCACTGTACAACCCATTCGCATAAGGTTGTCCAGACCAGTGGTTACGGAGGTCACGACTAGTACCGCTGCACCTCAGGCAGCTGCCACCACAGAACCCACCACCACAACAGCAGAAGCTCCCACAACTATTGGTGCGGAGGCTTTTTCTTTCCCAATACCACATATGGAGGCCGACCCCATCAACACAACATTTGATTTTGAGATGCCTGATTCATTCTCAAACGAATTCCAGTATTCAGAAGCACAATTGTTCTCCCAGGAATATGAACGTCCCAGCTACCCTACCACACCGCGAGATCTGCCACAGGGACAAGCTGTGTCGAGCTCTGAAGAAGAAAGAACCGAAACAGACGACGAGGAAGGCGACGATGAAGCCAGCCAGGGCTCACATGACGGACAGACAGATGGTCAAGGCCAACAAACTGACGCACACGGCGACACCAGCACATACGAAGATGAGACTTTCGAAGCCGCAACATACACGCTGGCCATAAAGAAATTATATCGAACGATGGAGAAAGTCTGCGCACGGAAGAAGTTAACTGAAGAGGAGAGCCAGGCATTAATTGAACAGGAACTCATCTCAGGAGGATTCGAAGACGCATACATCAGAGGGTTCAGAGAGTTAGTCAAATCAGTAGGCTCCCATGAAGCACTCAGGTTTTTACAAAGAAAGCAACTACCACAGTTTGACCCCCGTCGAGTGCGACTACTTTCAAAACCCGGGGAATATATTCGCGTACCAACAGGAGCTCAGTCTTCAGCACAAGCCAGGGAGGCACGCCTCGCCCCCGAACGTTCATTGACCGCCGAACCCATCCTTGTAGATTCCCCACCACGTACCACTGTTGTACATACCACTACTATCTTCGAAATAACATCCACCCCTTCTACTCCTCTCTCACCTCATCTTTCACCAACCCATCCTGTATCCCCCGCACACCCACCTGCTTCCCCCACATCCACACTAGTCCAAGGCAGCATAGCCACACCCTTCGCCTTACCCATTCATACCACCATGCCCACACCCAACCCTCCGCATCCATATGTTAACCCCTTCACCCCTTCATCCTTCCCAGCATTTCCCACACCTCTAAGAACCCCATTCCCCTTTCTAACCCCACTAACCTTCTCACCAGTCTCACCTCCCCAACCTACCATAACCCCTATTTCCCCGTTTCACCAAGCTGCTCCAACCATCCCCCCTGTAAACTACTCTACATTTGTAAATCCCGTATTCACACCTACACAACCACCCACAATCACACCACTTTTCACAGTCACAACACTAAACACGTCCAATGACATGGACATATCACCACCCACGGCACCACCACTCACTTCACTCCCGGCACAAACATTTTTAGACACATCACAATTTTCCACGATTACCACTGCATCCACCTTCCCAACCCCATTTCCCATTCCCGCTGCATCCACTTCCACTGCATCCTCATTTAGTACTTCATTACTACTATCGCCCACCATAGACACCGCATTTCAACACATGTTCACATGCATGACACAAGTCCGCGATGAGTTTGCATCACTCGGCACCAACTATCACCAGCTGCAGAGAACGACGAATGAACTACAAACGCAGCTTAATTTGTTATCAATTGAGAATGCCTCACTGAACAGCCGATACCAAGATTTATGAGAGGCCTATCACAAATTAGAACTAGAAAGTGAGGAGAAAACAAAAGAGGCCACCGCGGATTTGGATAACCTACTTCGAGCCCAGACCGTCCGCAATGCAACGCTCACTAGAAATATGGGCTTACTAAGAAGACACTTAGCCGCAGCAAAAGAGGAGAACCAGAGACTCCAAGAGCAGAATAGAGAGAACTTGGAAGCGGCTTTGGACCATCCAGAACAACCCTTAAGTCCTAGCAAATTCAAAGCAATCCCATCTGAATCGATGCGGATGTTGCTAGATGATCATGTGCGATTGCTCGAGGACTATGATCGTATGAACGAAGAGCACCAAAAGTTAAAGGAAGATCACAAGCTGCTACAGCTCAGAGAACCGGCAACACAACAAGCACAAGTAGCAGCAGAATTACCAGCACCTGTGGACCCTGCCCCTGAAATTTTGGAGGAACTCAACGCACTCCGGGCCCAGGTAACAAATCTTGAATCTAGAATTGCAGTCTATGAAGCACCACCAAGGCCAGACTCCCCACCTGAGCTACCAGCTGAGGAAGAAACCGTCACTATCCCGGTGGAGGAGACATTCGAAGAGGCATATGAACCGATACCCATCCCAGGCGGACGTGTCACGGCCGAAGGCCAGATGACATATGAATTACCTACCCCCGCGTGGATGAAGACAGTTGAAGAACTCGGAACGACACACTCGGCCAGAGTAGAGGCACAACTACATGCCATGGCCATGATTGAAGAGAGGATTTTACAGTCACCATTCTTTGCTCAATTGGCCCCGCGACGATACATATCTGGGCATGAGCTCCAATATAAACCATACTTCATGTTGATGGCCGAATATCAGTTAGCCATCGAGAGAGAAACAGGGATGAAACCAACGCACGCCACTCAATTCGAGCCAGAGGACTTGCCACCAAGGGCGCAGAGAGGTGAAATCCTTCAACCAGACTGGCGCAGAGATTTATTGCAAAACTATCCCGAGATGATGAGCACATGGGTGAAAGCGCCGCTGCACTTAAAATTTAACCCATGCTGGGGACCAGTACCGCGACGCCGCTCTTGGACTGCATTCGCTATTAAGGTACAAAACAATAAGCAGTGCCAAGACTGGTTGAACTATCCCTACTTCAAGCCACCAATCGAGTTACCCACAGTAGGCTACATGATGGCGACGATCCGCCACTGGCTCCCTAGGTTAAAGCACATGGATGATATTGCCGCGCACATGACTGTCAAAATCTTTGACATGATGCAGATGATCTTTAAAGTCTTCCGACGCGTCAAGGCCCCCCATGTAAACACCCCGGGCTTTGAGCATGGCAACTTCGATTTAGTCTATGATATGAGCACAACGCCATCGCTACGGGTGTGTTATGCCTGGCACTGCAGGATCAAATACCTACCGGCATGCTACAAGCAGACATTCGAAGAAATGTTCACCACCGGCTTTTGGGAGTACCATTCAGAGGTATTTATAAGCAGGCCCACACATTTACTGCAATTATTCGCCTGTGAACGAATGGTGTACTCCACACATTACCAGCTCCCACCACCAGATGAGCCGCAACCTATTGATTGGGAGAAACTCGAGGCTGATCTAGCCCGAGGCATTCGTATATCAGAGCACACCCTCACTCAAGACCTCCTACAGAACTACATCCGGCAGACCTCACAACAAGGTTCTGTCAGGGACGACAGAAGCGAGAGGGAGGGGGGTGTTGGAAGCAGCCAGAGGCACAGACGCCACGGAAGCATGTAAAGACAGAGCAGGGAGCCAGGCGGATCAATTTTTCAAACAAATATATTTCTTATTAATTCTCCAAACATTCAACAGTGATTGTCATCACTAATTGTAACATATGTATCATAGAAAACCCCATTTTGTAATCCATAGCTCCATTTTGTGCAAGCCGAGGAGTCCTCGAGCTTGAGGAGCTTAGGTAGAATGCACGTACCAATTTTCGTTATTTTTAGACATCGTTTACCCTTCCAAATAGCCTCTAGGACCTATTTTTTAACTAGGCCGGCCACTAGATGTGAAACCGGTCAAAACTAGTCTAGAAACTATAAAAAGAGCTAGAGAGCTCATTTTTCAGGTTGGTTCATTTTGGTTAGTGTGAGCTTAGAGCTAGCTTGAGCTTGTAAGAGCATTCTTGAGTAATAGAACTAATTTCCTACCTTCCATTGTGTCTTGCTTGTCTCTTCATTGTGTGTGTGTATGTGTGTGTGCATCTTTGTGCTTCTCACCTTCACTCTCACATCATCTCACGTTCACGATCTTCATATCACTCCTACCTCTCCCACGGATTGACATTAAGGAGGTGAAGCTTCTTAACGTGGTTCTCACCATTGTGCTAGAGCAACAGCAAACCATGCTTGCCATGAAGCATGACTACAACAACTCGACAATTGATGATAAAAAATGGTTCATAGATTCAGGTTGCAGCAACCATATGACATGCCAAGGAGATTTATTCACAAAGCTACAAGCTCCAAGTGGAAAAGGATGTGTGGAGACTGGCGATGAAACTCAACACGCAATTGAGCATGTTGGAGATATCAAGCTTGGAGATAAGGAGGTATTGGCTGATGTTCTTCGTGTTCCTACTATCGCAAAGAATTTGATTTCTGTAGGACAAATGGTAGAGAAAGGATATTATGTTATCTTCAATGAAAAATGCTGCTTTATAAAGAATCCAAAAGAAAGATTCAAGGTGATTGCTCAAGGAAGTAAAGAAGGTAGGATGTTCACTTTGAGCATTCAACAACCACATGGAAAAGTGATGTATATTCAGTTTGGAAACAAGACGATTGCTGAACTCGATTTCTGGCACAAAAGGTTTGGACATATCAACATTACCAAGCTCAAGGACATGAGCAACCATGAAGTGGTAAGAGGTCTTCCAAGATTCAATGATGCCGGACTACATGAGTTTTGTGAAGCATTCCAACTAGAAAAGAAAACTCGACAACCATTCAAGAAGAGCAACTATGTGGCAAGGAATGTCCTCGACTTGATACACACGGATGTATGGGGACCATCACAACAACCATTAGTGGCTGGTAATAGATATTTTGTCACTTTTATCGATGATCACTCAAAAAAAGTATGGATGTTTTGCATAAAACAAAAATCAGATGTGTTCTCCATGTTCAAGAGATTTAAAGCATAGGTAGAAAAGGAAACATGACGCTAGATAAAGACCTTGAGGTCCGATGAAGGAGGAGAATATTTCCCCAAAGAATTTTCAGATTCTCTTTATGAAAATGGCATCAAGAGACAATTTACAATAAGGTACATGCCTCAACAAAATGGAATAGCTGAAAGGAAAAATCGACATATCATAGAAGTTGCAAGATGCATGCTCAAGGAGATGAAGATGCCACTAAACTATTGGGCTGAAGCAACTAGTACAACCGTTTATTTGATGAACAAGTGCACAACGGCTGGAGTGCATAATCTAACTCCCGAGGAGGTTTATTCCCGTAAGAAACCTGACCTTACACATCTCAAAGTTTTTGGATGTGTGTGTTATGTTCACATCCCTCAAGAACTAAGGACAAAGATGGAGGCAAAGTCAGAAAAATGTATTTTCATTGGATATTCATCGGAGCAAAAGGGATACAGGTGCTACAATCCGGTGACAAAGGAGCTACGAGTCTCACGAGATGTGGTATTTGATGAGCTAAGGCCATGGTTTGGAGACAAAGGGAAAGAGAAGATTCTTGAAGAAGATTGCGAAGATGATGGAGGTGCTGTCCAAGAAGAATTTTAGCAAACAAACACTCAAATGTCAGGTCCAAAAGCTTCTACATCACTTGGAGAAAGCTCAACATGGAAGGGGAGACTAAGGAGTCATTCCTCATCACCAACATCATGTTATGAAAGATCTAAAGCTGAAAGTGCTGCCCAAAATAGTGATTCAAATGCAAGTGAAGAAGAGTATGAAGAGGTGATCACACCAAAGGTAAAGTTGAACCGGTTGAAGAAGAAATATTCAAAAGAAAATGAAAGGAGGTCTTTGAGAGCAAGGTATCCAATTCAAAGGCTGAGCTATGATAGTTTTATTGCAAAGCATTTTGCATATATGACACAGGTGGTCAAAGACAAAGAACCGAATGCATATGAAGAAGCCTATACACAAAAAGAACGGCAAGAAGCTATGCAAGAAGAGATGAAAGCTCTCAAGGACAATCACACATGGGAGCTAGTTCCAAAGGCTGAAGGTATGAAGATTGTTCCAAATAAATGGGTGTTTAAAATAAAGAGAAATGCTGATGGTTCTCTAGCAAGGCATAAAGCTAGACTAGTACCAGAAGGATTCAAGCAAACTCATGGCATCGACTATGAGAGACTTTCAACTCGGTTGCAAAGATGGGAACAATTAGAACCTTGATTGCAATGAGTGCAGCAAGGAGATGACCATTATACCAACTTGACATAAAAAATGCTTTTCTCAATGGTGAACTTCAAGAAGAGGTGTACATGAGTCAACTGATTGGATTTGAAGATAGGAAGCATCCAAATTTTGTTTGTAGATTGAAGAAAGCTTTGTATGGGCTGAAGCAATCACCACGTGCTTGGAATCAAAGATTGGTCGAGTATCACAAGGTGTGGGTATAGTCCAAGTAATGCAGATCCCTCTCTCTACATGAAGAAAGAAGAAGGCAAGCAGGTATATATTTGCATATACGTTGATGATCTCATCATAACAGGAAGTAATGTTACAGGAATGCAAGAGATAAAAAGAAAACTCGGTAAGGAGTTTAAAATTTCAGATCTTGGTGAGCTGAAATACTTTTTAGGCATTGATCACAAGACTAGATTTGTGTTATATTGTTGGAGTTCTTTCTCAATTTATGCAAGCTCCTACAAGTGAACATTTAAATTCAGCCAACGAGTGCTAAGATATGTGAAGCACACAGTCAATCATGCATTGTTTTATAGATATGATGAAGAATTGCAGGTAAAGGGCTTCAGGTCATGCTGATTGGGCTGGTTCGAAGGAAGATAGAAGATCCACTTCAGGTTATTTGTTCATGATAGGTAGCAAACCTATCACATGGAGCTCGAAGAAGCAACCTACTATTGCACTATCATGGACAGAAGCTGAATATAGAGGATTAGCCTTTGCAACTTGTGAAGCTCTGTGGATTAAAAAGCTCTTGGCTGATCTTGATGTGCAGGTGGAGACCATTCCAATTTATGATGACAACATGTCAAGCATTCACTTGACAAACAACCCAATGTTTCATGCACGAAGCAAGCACATAGAAGTGCATTATCATTATGTTCGAGAAAAAGTTTTGAGCAAGGATGTGGATATAAAGTTCATTGGAACTAATGACCAGGTTGTAGACATGTTTACAAAGTCCTTAGATGCTTCTAAGCTAAAGAGTTTCAAGGATGACATCAACTTGCAGGATATGGCTGAAGGTGCAAGCTCACATGTGATTTTGAGGGGGAGTGTTAAAAATAAAGAAGTAAGCTCGTATATATTTTTGCAAAAAGGATTTTCTTCAAGTAGAAGGAAAATACAAAAATGAAAAATGGAAGCATTTACTTTAGCAAGTAGTGGAGGCCAAAAGAGAATCAATCAAAAGAGAATCAAATCCAAAAAATGAACTGTAAGAGGAGTGGCTGTCCAAAGTAGTGGAGAAGTTATGGAGAAGAGCTCTCAAAATCATCGAGAGTTTTTGGTCACTTGGCTATAAAAGAGGCAAGGGAGGACACTCAAGAATAGAGGAAGAAGGCACGGAAGTCCCCTTGTGGCTAGTTCATTTGGTTTGAGTCATTTCGTTCAGTTCACTCTCATAGAGTATGTTCAGCCGCACACCCATTTTTGGGTAGTCTACTTGTAAGAGTCATATCTCTCAATATATGTATCCAATTTTAGTGTTTAAAAATTTGTTGGAAATCTTATCTTGAGTACTTCCTCTATCCAAACAGTTTTATCAAATTCTTTATGCTCTATGAGTTATTCAGGTTTTAGTGAAGTCCAGTTTTCAGCCTAATTGAGTGGACATGTAGTCTGTTTTGAATCAAAGAGTTTCCAACCCAAATCTACTCCAAATTGAGTGTTTGATAGCTCATTTGAAAGCTATAGGTGTCTAGTTTGAGTGACCAAAGTTTCAATTCATTGCAGTTTTCAGTTGGTACCAGTTTTCATTTGAAGGTTCAGCTATTGGAAAAAGTCTTGATCCTGAGAAGGTCTTCTACACTTTCCGTTGCAAATAGGAGAGGAATTCTCCAACAAGGCTTTCACTATAGCCTACTCCTATCACTATCATTGGGCATTATATTCATGCCAATGATAATGTACAACATTGTTTTATAATACAATATATCATTGATCATGTTCATCTCATTCTCTGCCATTGACACTGAGAACAATGTACTTGTCTCATTGATCTCTCCATCATTTTCAATAATCTATAGCTTGTTGGAACAAGCTCAAAGTCTATTAGAGGCTTTTAGATTTTGGAGAAGTTTCATTCAACCAATTGGGAGAAAATTGTCTCGAAGTGGTCACTGGTCATTCTCTGTAGAGTTCCTAAAATATCGGGGGTATGCTTCTACTTGCTAAAGACATTGCTCTGTGTGTAGTCTATCATTTTAAGCGATTTCACTTAGAATCATTATAGGAATTTTTATAATTGCTACAATACCATGAGTACTGAGCATAACGTCCAACAAGTATCAAGACCAAAATAGCAAGTTTTTGGTCACAAGCTAGTTGCAAACTTATCTGTTTTGATCAAATTGTTTGAATGATCATCTCCACATAGGCACTTATTTAGTTTCATTGGAAATCTAAAGGGGCCTAGAACACAAGTCTAAAGTAAAATAGTGCATGTACAAAGCAAGGATTAGCTGTACCAACTCATTTCTTGAAGTGGCCATCCATCTTTCCCAACAACATGAAACTTGCAAAGGCTAAGAAGTTGCCTCATTAGGACGAGCGCTAGATTATCCACCTAAAAAAGAGGCAACAAAGTATCATACATGTCTTTGGAGCTAACAAATGTCTCCTTAGTACATGAAAGTAATGGTTGAATAGCATCTTCCACAAAAACAACATCACAATTAACCAAAATGTGTTTAGTCTGTGGATGATACAGACGATAGCGTTTACTTTCAGAATTGTACCCAACAAAAATACATTTTACTACTTTATCATCTAATTTTCTACGATGTTGTTCATGCACTAATGCATATGCCAGACAACCAAAAACATGCACATGAGCAACAGATGGCTTGCGGCCATGCCAAGCCTCATATGGAGTGATAGACTACAACACTTTAGTGGAACACCTATTGAGTACATATGCTGCACACATAATAGCCTCAAGTTAGAAACTATGTGGTAAAGCCTGACTCTTGACCATACACCTCACCATCTCCATGAATGACCTGTTATCGGCTGCCGGATTGGAAGTGTATAACTGAAATCTTGTTTCATACGTGTGAAAGGTTGTTACGCAGACACTTTGTATTCTTTTATATAAAGCAATGAAAAGAGATGTTGAGTGACGTTCGAGAGATCACTAGATTGTCTGTCTGGGTGATTGAACGGAGCGCTACTGTAGTGTTAGTTTGTCTAATTCCAAGAGTCAGAGTTTTTTGAGTATTCTGCGCGTATCTGTGTCTCGTCTTGTCTGTTGTCTATTGGTATCTATTGTGGTTGTGAGTATCCTCTACATCCAGTAGATCATTCGGTCTGTTGTCTGAAGTGAATCATCTGTGAATCCTTATTGCAATTGTTGTGTTAAATTCACGTGTTGTGTTGGTACTTGTTCTTGGAATGTTCTGCCAGTTGTTTGGTGAAGTCTGTGTAACTGTGGTAGTGTTTCTAACATTGTGCGGGATCGTGTTCTCTTTAGTATTGAAATCTATCATCATACGGTAAGGGTTAAGCTATAGTAAGGAATTCTTGGGTTGCATACTGAACCTTCAATACGGTGTATCTGAAACACTTGAATTCTCTATGTCTTCGGATGTTGATCGGATTGTGGTACCTATTCGGTAAAGGTTGAACGATTACTCTTGTCTCTGGTATTTCCAGTAAGTTTATGTGCAGATGCAATATAGCCTCTTAATGTATGTGGTACACGTTGGCCGAGCTAACCCGTGAACTGTAAATGTCTAAGTACAACAGAATCTTGATAGATCTCGCAGCATCAGTATATTGCTGTGTGTAAGTGGTTAGTTTGGGAACTAAGTATAGGGCCTCTGTCTAACAGACCCCTTCCACTCCCAAGAACCCAATGATCGTTTAAACGCGCTACTGACAGTTAGTCTCGCGTTTTAACACTTTTAACACTGGCGCCGTCTATGGGAAGGTGGCAACATATTAGATTGTTGCAAACCAGTTGTGGAAACGTGATTGTAGATTGTGAATCGACATTACTAGTACGCGATTAGTACCAAAAGATGATACATGCCGGTTACTCGATCCGATGAAACGTATCCAAAGAACCGCCAGCCTGGGGTACCTAATTTGCTAAGGATGCCTCTAGGAGGTAATAGCACGGATAGGTCTAACCCAGTTGTCAAGAAAGTAAAGAACGTTAGTAGTGATTCCGGTCATATTCCGGTGGAACGTACTACATCTTTGGTAGATTCCGGTACGATTTTGGCCCCGCCTGGCGAAGAGATAGTAACTCCAGAATCTACCAGGACGCAGCCTGAGGTTAGTTTAACAACATCGGGTAAAGATTCCAATTTGTTTATGAATAGAAACGCTTTAGCCAAAGAAATCAGTAAGGGAGAAAAAACACCCTGTATTGGTGAAAAATCGACACATTCCGGTGATATTTCGATAACAGTTGCTGAAAGATCGCAGTTTTCCGGCGACGGTTTACCATTTCTTGGTGAATCTTCAGCCCAGTCACCGCTATTGGGAGTAAGCTTTCCTACACTTGACATCAAGCAGGAAGGTAGCTTGTTCGAAGCTGAGATTCGAAACATCCTGAACAAGATTATCGACCCGGAAAGTGCACCAGCTGACGATACAAATTCCGACGGTCCAGATACTCAGCCTCAGGTTATAGAAGATAGTCACAATACAACCATCAGCACGACGAACGGGCAACAACAACAACAACAACAACAACAACAACAACAACAACAACAACAACAACAACAACAGCATCAGCAACAACAACAACTATGCCCACCAAGGCCAACTCCAACAGGAGTGACGTACACCAAATTTGGTGGATTTCGAGGTGATGACCTAGATGCTCATGTACGCACATTTGAGATAAGTTACGCAGTGCTCAATCATCCACCTGATCCGGTGTATAAAGCTATTGTCTTCCAATCTACATTGGTTAATGAAGCAGCTAGATGGCTTACAGAATATGATGTTAACCATTTTGGCACCTATGAAGCAGTAAGGGACGCATTTCTGCAAAGATTCAGGCTAAAGAAGAATCCAGCCGAAATTTTTGACTACTTGCAAATTAATAGACAGAAGATAAATCAAACAGTGCAGGAGTATGCCACTCTATTCAGAACTCATTTGAGGCAATTACCACCAGCACATGCTAACCTGCCGGATGATGTTATCACGCAATGGTTTATCAATGGATTGACTCCGCAACTTAAACAGATTATGATCATACGCTGTGTAGGAGCTATGACGCTAGATGCCATGATAACAATGGCTGTGCAACTTGAAAACAAGATTGGCGGATTTACAAAAGATCTGGAGTGGTTAAAAGCAAATAGAAATGTCGCCGAAGACCCGATCAAATAGATGTACTGCACTACATGCAAGAATTCAGGCCATACTAGTGCCACTTGTGCACTTAATCAGTTGTTTTGTGCTATCTGCAACACTATCGAACACACCACCAAAAACTGCGCATATAACGCCAAAGTACAGGGACCAGCAACTGTCAATGCAATTATACAAGAACCAGGACAGCCAGCCAATCACTACGTACCACCACAAATGAGAAACAACCAGCAACAAGGTTATCGAAATTACAGAGGACAGAGAAATAATAACTACAATGCAAACCGCTGGCAGGCCGGACCAGCACCAGAAAATCCCAATTTGCCACCACCGCGATGTCATTTTTGTGGTGAGTTTGGTCACATTAGAAGATTTTGTAAGGATGCAGCTGAGTATGACCAGAGGAAGAAAGAACGTCAAAACCCAATGACTAATATGGTACAAATCACACCAGTAGAAATGCACGTTGTAGTAATTCAGACCCGATCCGATAAACAACTGCAACCAGCACCAGAAATATTTGAACCAAGCATACGTGAACAACAAAGGATGTATGATAAGGCTAGTCAATGGACCACCGCCAAACCTCCACTATTTCCAGATCCTATTCCGAGGAAGGAACACAACAACATGATTCTAATTCAGCAGCAGGCACATCATCTTCAGCAGGCGCATCATCTTCAGAATCTGTGGAAAATACAATTCAATCACAAAAGCCTGGGAAATTTTATCAAAAGCATCCATCACTCTGCCTCTGGGCCAATTATTTGCACTAGTACCCGGAGTTCGACAACAATTCCAACAACAGTTCAGTCCTGTGCCTTCTTGCATTCCAGCAACAGCAACAGTGCAATCGGAACCTGATTCTACAGTCGATCATTCAGTTCCTTTAATTACGGTATGGTATAAAAATCATAAAATCACACAGGTACTAATTGATGGAGGATCTGGTGTCAACATTGCTACTACTGCACTGTGTAAAAAGTTAGGGTGGACAGAAATCAAACCAGTTCAATTTTTTGTCAGAATGGCCGACCAATCAAGAGTTCATCCAGTAGGACTTGTGCGAAATGTACCAATAACTTTGCAAGGTACAACATTTAAAATGACCTTTGTCGTCCTAGAATTACCGGAATCCACCCTTGATTATAATCTCCTTTTCGGCCGTCCTTGGCTGAAGCACGCTAAGGTGATACAAGATTGGTCTGCACAGGAACTCACTTTCAAAGATAATAATCGTAAATACATTGTAAAATTAGATGCTATACAACCTTGCGAGTTGCATGCTAGACCATATTTTGCAGAACCAGTTCATATGTTAGATGGGTTGTCAGATGATGAAGAAGAAGAGTTTTCTGAAAAATAACATTGATTTGATCTCCCTAGGAACTGTTGATCTACAATCTGTTGTAGATAATTGGAATCCTGCAATTTGTACGGTGATGTCTATAACAGAAAAAGATACGAAAGAAGATAAGGCTACCATAGATGATGCTGATCTACAACAACTTTTTAAGCCAGCTGAGAATACAGAGAAGCCTCGACAATTCTATGTTCCAGAAGATCAGCTGATCACCTATAATTTAGGAAATGAAGAAAATCCACGTCCTGTTAAGATAAAGGAAAGATTACCTGAGTTATTTCAAGCAGATTTAATCCAACTACTTCGAGAATTTTCTGATGTGTTTGCATGGGATTACAAAGATATGAAAGGTCTGGACCCGGGCATCTATCAACACAGGGTCATGCTGAAGCCGGAAGCAAAACCACTTAAGCAACCCAGCTACCGGATGAATCCGAACTATGCATCACAGGTAAAGGCAGAACTTGATAGGCTACTCAAAGTCGGATTCATTGTACCAGTAGAGAATGCTGAATGGATCTCACCAATTGTTATTGTCCCTAAAAAGAATAAGCAGCTACGAATATGTGTGGATTACCGGAAACTGAATGCAGCTACGGTGCCCGATCCATTTCCACTACCTTTTCTTGACACGATGCTTGATAGAGTAGCAGGACATGAAATGTATTCATTCTTAGATGGATACAGTGGGTATAATCAAGTTAGAATGGCTGAACATGATATACCAAAGACCGCTTTCATTACCAATTGGGGTGTTTTTGCTTGTACCGTAATGTGGTTTGGATTAAGAAATGCCCCAAGTACTTTTCAGAGGTGTATGAAGGAAATATTCTCCCCTTACCTTACCTCATTTATGCAAGTTTATCTTGATGATTTTTTGTTATTTGGAAAAATGGTAGCACACCTGTTCCATTTACGGTGTTGCTTTGAAAAGTGCAGAGAATACAGACTCTGTTTGAACCCAAACAAATCTGTGTTTGCGGTTTCATGTGGAAGGCTACTTGGTCACATTGTTTCTGCACAGGGTATACAAATGGATCCTGATAAAATCACAGCTGTGTTAGAAGCACCTGTACCCACTACACCTAAGGAAGTAATGCGCTTCATGGGCCAAGTAAGATGGCATGGTCGGCACTTACGGTGGCTTGCTCATTTGGCAATACCACTGAACAAATTAATAACCAAGACTCCTCGACAATTTGAATGGACCCCGGACTGTCAAATTGTTTTTGATCGTCTAAAGGGATTACTAACACAAGTTCCAATCTTATAGCCTCGTGACTGGGATCGCCCATTTCATATATTTGTTGATGCTTCAGATATAGCAATAGTGAGCGTTCTAATGCAACAAACCGATAAGTGGTTTAGACCAGTGTACTATGCAAGTCAAAGATTAGCCCCTACTGAAAAGAATTACTCTGTAACTGAAAGAGAATGTTTAGGTCTAGTATATTCTGTCAAGAAATTCAGACATTATTTGCTGGGCTGTAAATTTACTTTTCATGTAGATCATGCTTCACTTGTCTATCTAGTTTGGCAACAACATCTAGGTGGTCGATTAGCACGATGGGTTCTGCTTTTACAAGAATTTGATTACGAAGTTATTCATCGGCCAGGCAGTTCACATGCCTTAGCAGATTTCCTTTCTCGTTTAGATTCCGATGAAGCTCCAGCTGGTATAGATGACACAACGCCAGCAATTTATGTTTCTGAACCAACTAATGATGAAATTACAGATCCACCTATGCCATCTACATATTATGATCAGATCTTGACCTTCCTCACTGATGGATGCCTACCCCCTCAGATTTCTCCTGCAATACGAAGAAAAATTTCAGTTTTCAGTCGCAAATTTCGGTTAATTGCTGGAGAATTATACTATATGGATCACACTAGAGTTTTACTTCGTTGTATTCCACCACATGAAGTTAACTCAGTCATTAATTTGGCTCACTCAATTCCTTCCGGTGGCCATTTTGCTGCAGACTTAACACACCGAAAAATTCAGCAAAGTGGACTTTGGTGGCTTGCTATGTACAGGGATGTATCACAGTTTGTCAAACAATGTGATAATTGTCAGGGATCTGGACATCCACTGCAACGTCATCTTTTCCCTCTACAACCTGTCTTTCCATTAGAGCCTTTTCAAAAGTGGGGTCTAGATTTCATTGGCCCTATTACACCACCAGCAATCCTTAGTAATAATCGTTATATTTTGACATGTACTGATTATGCTACCAGATGGGCAGAAGCCTGGGCTTTAGGGTCTGCCACAGCTGTTGCGGTAGCCAAGTGTTTACTGAAAGATGTCTTTCCACATTTTGGCTTACCGCTGGAACTTGTTACAAATCAGGGCACTCATTTTGTTAACAATCTAATGAAAGTACTCACACATTCTTTTCAGATCACACATAAATTCAGCTGTCCATATTATCCTCGTGCAAATGGTTTGGCTGAGAGTACAAACAAGACCTGCTGAATATGCTTCGAAAACTCATTATGGAAGCACCGGAAAGATGGGATCAAATGTTACCTGCAGTATTATGGGCATACCAGACTACATACAAGGTAGCAACAGGATTAACCCCTTTCAAACTATCTTATGGATTGGAAGCCATAGCACCGATGGAGATAGTTGTGCCAAGTTTACGAGTAGCAATCACTCAGAAACTGCTACCTGAAGAATCTCTGTCATTTCGGTTGGATACACTCAGAGAATTAGACGAGCATCGATGGCAGAATTTTTTTACTATTCAGGAAGTACAGCTAAGACAAGCTCGAACACATGATCGATATCTAAAGACTCCAATTTTTCCGGTGGGACAACTTGTACTATTTTACAATGCAAAGTCGAATCGCTCTACTGGCAAATTCAAGTTACGATGGTTTGGCCCCTACCGGATTGCTGAACAAGTGGGCCCAACAACTTTTCGGTTGACCACTTTGACCGAAACTCCTCTTCCAAAGGTGATAAATGGATCAAAGCTGCGGCCGTATCAACAAGCATCTAATCCACACTAAAATGTTTCGCGATTGGCCGCGTCTTTTGGCGTTCTCTTTTCTTTTATTTTATTTTCTTTTCTTTTTTGCATGCTTAATACAATAAGTCTGTAAATATCCGTGTTTTGATACCTAATTATGTCAAAAGCTGCCCTACCCTTTCCAGCTACTCATGCATGCACACCGAAGTTAAGAATTATCATCTCGATACCGCGCGATGATTATTCATTCTTGATTGCTCTCCACTGCAGCGCATCTACTTAACCTTTTCTGTTTCGTCGAAAATTGCTATTGTGTTTGTGTGATTTGTGTCATTGTGCATACCCTATGTTCTGTGTACTTGTGATTGCTTTCTCTGTTTGCGCCATGGAAGCTTTGGCTAACTATGCCGCTTTTTGTGATGGACTCCCTGCTGACGTAGCAGAGTTCCTGCGCATCCGTGGGCTATCCAATTTCGCTGAACTGCCTTGGCATTCAGTGGAATCCCACCCCTTGTTTGCCCAGATCATCTCCGCCATCGCCAACACACCGGCCACCGAGCAGAGTTGGCCGATCACCTCCCTACCATCCCGTACACTGATCACCTTCCAAACTTTCGCTGAGTCATTTCGACTCCCTTTGCAAGGTCAGGAAAATGGCCCGAACCTCCCTGTAGCAACAATGACACAATTATTTCCTAGGTATTCGTCAAACGAATACGCGATCCTTTGTCGACCGGAACCTGAAAGATCCGCCCTTCAATTTTTAGTAGCTATCTTGAACCTACAGAAACGTACTTATGGAATATCTCGTCCCTTCTACTCCGCCATAGACTTAGCCACCCGAGAACCAGTGAATTTTGCGTCCTATTTCTTCCACTGCATTCACAAAGAATGCATGACAATCATCAAAGAGGTAAACAAGGGAGGAATGCCAAGATCAAGACTCCCTCATATCCTATCCTTCCTGTTTCCGGCCATCCTTACAACACAACCACCACCCAGAGCCCCGGTCCTACGACATGAAGAATCTGTGCAATTATTGGAGGATGATGAAGAAGATGAAGAGGAGCTAAATCAACTCTTCCGCCGGAAGAGAATCAGGATCAGTTCATCTGAAAGTGAAGCCCAGGGATCAGCCGAAGGAAACAAAGAAGATGACAAGGAACAAGAAAAACAAGATGAAGAAACCTTCCACGACACCGCCACATCTATGCAGCACGAATCATCCGCGCAGTCATCTTCAGAAGGGCAACAAGAATAGGAGGATCACACTAAAACCGACACAAGCTCGTCAGAAGAGGCATCACACCAACAATCGGAGCCGGAAAAACAAAGAGATAAAGAACATGTCGTTAAGGATATTTTCGACGAACTCGTTAGAGCAGTAGAATCCACAATTGCTGATACCGTCGACACTGCACAACAAACCGTAGACAAGGTAACGCAGTCTCACTCTATCCTTCCCACTCCCCCATCGGAGCCGCAACTCAACCCCATTATCCCTATCCAACCCATCCACACCAACGAAACCACTGCCTCTTCTTCCTCATCCCCCAACTACTCTCCACCGAACTCCCAACAGTTGCTCACCGTGTCCTCATCCCAACCTCGACCTCAGCTACCACTCCCTTCAATACCTACGATCTCTGAACTTGCAAACATGGGCCAACTGTTAATTTAGTTATCACAACAATTGCCAATCCAGATGAGAGAAGTCACTGATAATATTCGAAATGAGTTACAACACAAGGTGGATGTCCTAGAAGCAGATATCACGCCTCTATAGGAAGAGATAGATGCGGTCAAAGCAGAAAACCATCACCTGCAATCCCAAATTACCCGTCTCCAAGCCCAACTTGCAGAACAGCAAACAATTGCCAATCAGAGAGACACAGCACTGGCAGATCTCAACCAAAAGGACAAGTTACTAAGTGAAGCACAGGTCGAAATCAGTCAGTTAAAGCTAGATCTGCAGGATAAAGAAGATGCCAGAGTAGCCTTAGGTAATTTATTAGAAGAGACCAGAGTGCACCTCGATGAAGTGGTACAAAAAGGCCAAGAACAGCACGATCTGGCAATGAAGACAGCGGAAGAACTACAAAGATACAAGGATCAATTAGCTGATGTAAATAATATGCTCAAACGTTATTTGTCAAAAGAAGCTCAAACACAGAAGGTAATAACAGACCTCCGCAGAGAAAGGGACGCATACTCCAGAACTATACAGTTCAAGAATCAAGAGATCGAAAGAAGGGAAAATCAGCTGGAAAATAAAAAAGAAAGAGTAATCAGTATGAAGAAGCAGGTTGCAGAAATGAAAATATCCAGAGATGCGGCGTTGTCCAACGAATTCTACCTACAAGAAGCTTTTCTGCAGATGCAAGCAGAGATTTTGCTCACCGAAGCCACAGCTTTAAGTTCTGTAAGAGTAGATGCACAGCTAGTAGAATCGGACACCCTCAAACAAATGTTAGAAACTCTAAAGAAAAAGATCGCCCGCACCTTTAGATTAGCCAGAAATATGTACTTAAAAGGCATTATAGATGAACAATAGTTTTGTAAAACCTGCGGGTTCGAGTCCACCATGCATGCCAGAGTGTTATCGGCCGCCGGATTGGAAGTGTATAACTGAAATCTTGTTTCATACGTGCGAAAGGTTGTTATGCAGACACTTTGTATTCTTTTATATAAAGCAATGAAAAGAGATGCTGAGTGACGTTCGAGAGATCACCAGACTGTCTGTCTGGGTGATTGAACGGAGCGCTACTGTAGTGTTAGTTTGTCTAATTCCAAGAGTCAGAGTTTTCTGAGTATTCTGCGCGTATCTGTGTCTCGTCTTGTCTGTTGTCTATTGGTATCTATTGCAGTTGTGAGTATCCTCTACATCCAGTAGATCATTTGGTCTGTTGTTTGAAGTGAATCATCTGCGAATCCTTATTGCGATTGTTGTGTTAAGTTCGCGTGTTGCATTGGTACTCATTCTTGGAATGTTCTGCCAGTTGTTTGGTGAAGTCTGTGTAACTGTGGTAGTGTTTCTAACATTGTGCGGGATCGTGTTGTCTTCAGTATTGAAATCTATCATCATACGGTAAGGGTTAAGCTATAGTAAGGAATTCTTGGGTTGCGTACTGAACCTTCAATACGGTGTATCTGAAACACTTGAATTCTCTGTGTCTTCAGATGTTGATCGGATTGTGGTACCTATTCGGTAAAGGTTGAACGATTACTCTTGTCTCTGGTATTTCCAGTAAGTTTATGTGCAGATGCAATATAGCCTCTTAATGTATGTGGTACACGTTGGTCGAGCTAACCCGTGAACTGTAAATGTCTAAATACAACAGAATCTTGATAGATCTCGCAGCATCAGTATATTGCTGTGTGTAAGTGGTTAGTTTGGGAACTAAGTATAGGGCCTCTGTCTAACAGACCCCTTCCACTCCCAAGAACCCAATGATCGTTTAAACGCGCTACTAACAATTAGTCTCGCGTTTTAACACTTTTAATAGACCTGTTCTTCCATCCATCAACTCCATTCTGTTGAGGTGTATAGGGCACTGTACACTGATGTTTTATCCCACATTTAGCCAGAAATGCATTAAAGTTAGAAGACATATATTCCCCCCCTCAACTAGAAGGGAGGATGCCCATTTTACATACTGACAAATTTTCAGCCAAAACCAAAAATTTTTTGAAGCACATAGACACTTCAGACTTTGCTTTCAATGGGTATACCCATGCATGCCTGAAAAAATCATCAATGAAAGTCACAAAGTAAATATAATTTCCAAAAGAGGGAGTGCTCATAGGACCACAAACATCACTATGAACAAGCTGCAATTTCTGAGCAGCTCGAACTGAACCATCTTTTGGAAAGAAGGAACACGAAATTTTGCCCAAAATACAACCTTCACATATGTGTTTACTAGGTGCCTCAAGTTTTGGCAAATAGGATACCATTTCACATTTCTACAAGCATAGCAAACTAGAAAAATTCAGATGTCCAAAGCATGCATGCCAAAGCTTTGCAACATGCTGAATTATTTACAGATCTTTCATAGTTTATGAGCTTATACAACCCATGACATAAAATGCCAAAAGCAATAATAATGTCACCATTTGAAAAATCATGAACTCTTTATCTGTCATCAAATAATTTCACAACCAAGCCAATCTTGGCCAATGCTAAAACTAATAACATATTTTTTTTATCCTTGGCACAAATAAAGCATCCCATAAAGTGAAAGAACTACCATCAGTAGTAGTCAAAATCATCTTACCAACTCCCATAACAGGATAAGAGGAGTTGTTGGTGCATGTAACATTATTCCTTGTAGGGGCAGACTTGAGTGAAGAGAAGAAACTACGCTGTGAGGTAATATGTTTGGTCGCCCCACTATCAAAGTACCAAACATCTAAGTCTATTGCAGACATTCACTGCTCATGAGAAGATGGGTCAAAATTGCAAACAATAGTAAATGCCCATTCTTCATCCTATACAAGATTAGCAGACTTTGTTTTTGGTGTAGAGACCTCTACAACAACCATTCCAGCCTCTTTTTTCTTTGCCTCTTTAGCAGCTAGTTTTGAACAACTCTCAATGACATGATCATTTTCTTTACAATATTTGCAAAACAATTTTTGCTTTTCTGAGTTCTTCTCATCTTTGTCTTCCTTCTTCAAATGTGCAACATTTGTAGATTTTTGCTTACTAGTAGAAGAACTCCATTGACCTTTGCCCTTCTGACTAGCCAGGAAAGCTTGATTTGCAACACACATAATAGACGTGTTATGCCTAGACTAGTCTTCTTGTAACAAAACTAAAACTAAATCTTCAAATGTTAAGGCATTTGGATTGCCTTTCATCATCAAATGAAGAGTAGAAGCAAAACTCTGATATGAGTGGGGAAGATCATTCAGAACAATCTGCACAAGTGAACTATGAAGAACTTCATTTGCAAAAATCAACTGCTCCTTCAAATACTTGATCTTTGTCAAAAAATTGTCCATAGAATCACCTTAATTCATGTGCTCACTCTCCAACTATTTTTGGAGGTAAGCAACACGAACCTCATTTCTAGCCTGGTACAATGTGGTAAGTGTATCCCAAGCATCCTTAGCTATTTTGCAAGAGTGAATGTGAGGAATAATGGCACGTTTGACAGACAAAGCTATCAATGCATATGCTTAGGAAATCTTTGCCATCCCAACGAATTTGCTCTACAATAGGTGCGATAGAAACCGCAACACAAATAGGAATCTACAGAATATCGCCATGTTTGACATCTTCTGCATTAGCTTCAATACCTGCAGTTGTAACAATTGCAGGTGTGATAGGATGTTTTGCAACACCCTGCACAATGTTCCAGAGTCCTTTTGCAACCAATACATGTTGCGTCATATAAGCCCATAATGGGTACTTGGTACCATCCAACTTATCCTCAATAGCCAACATAGGGAATACATCACTGCTTTCAACCATGGCCGATGACGAAAATACCTTGATGCGAAAAATGTATTGTATCTCAAAAAGTTGAATAGAGTTACCCAGATGAATTCTGCTAAACCTGTAGCAAACTTTGAAATGCTTATACTGGTGAACCAAAATAGGTCTATATATTTGGTACAAAAAGATAAAATTGCCTGCACAAGCACTATGATAATGCATTCAGAGGCCGAAATGAGCTCAGATCGTGATTTCCGCACCACAGAGCAAAGCCGGTTTGATCTCTAAAACACCTTGAGTATGCTCACCATAATTCATGTGATTTTGAGACTGCAACTAGAGAGGTATCAACGATGCCCTAGATGAAGCGACAGCCTGCTTTGATACCAATTGTTGGAGTTAGACGTCTGCGGAAGCACACAAACAACACAAAGAAGAAGAAGAAGCTTGGAGGACAACACACAATACTGAATGTATTACCACTATAATGTATAAAGGTAAGTAACCCATTAGGACAATAGGCATATATACAAGCTAGGGGAAAAAAACCTCCTAAAGAGGGAACAAAGTGCCCCCATGGTGCTAGAGTGTTCACACACATCACTATCCAACTCTTGCAACATGCAAAATGTTAGATGAACATACATTACATGCTTAACACAAACAAATTCAATACACCAAATGATACTTACAAACTCGTGAGGCATAGTGTCATATTTTCCGCTACCCAAATGTGATGGTTCGACCTTATGGCTTCGGCATCTTGCTGCTGGCGATATCGATCAGGAGTTTGTTGATGCTCATCACGAATCATATCCCACTCCTAAGAATCTAACCATATAGGCTTTGGTAAGCCTGGTCTGAAAGCATCATGAGCCTCATATCATTGATGGGACATAACCTCATGTGCCGTGTGATGAATCCACTTTGAGCTGACAATAGCATGCCCATGTGCTGGTGAAAACTCCTATCTCTATGATGTAATTTTTATGTTCTTTATCCTATTCACTCCATTTCAACATGAAAGAGTGTCCAAACTGTATGGAGCAAAGCTATTGTATACACTGATGCGTGGCCTTTTCGACAGCATCCATCACCGAAGCTCCATCACAGACACTATACACCTTGGGATCACTCACAATATTCAGGAAGTACAAATGTATCTCTTTCATCCATCCATTTTTTTATGAAGTTGACTTGAAGCAAACCACTCTTATCCTACCTCACTGTTGCATTTCTTCCAAAGGTGACTACTTTGAACCATTTCCCATAAAGAACAAAGTAATCAAACTTCCTAAAGAATAGTTTTAAGATATCTTGAATCACTCCACAATAATCTAGCTGGCCTTCTTCAACATTGTCGTTTCTTGCACTAGCTCTACTTTTTCGAAAAAAGTTCACCATCACGCCACTATCAAAAGTAGACCTTTTTTTCATGGATTCATGTGATCCGAAAGTGAAACCGCTATATCTAGCCATCTGCTCGTTGGAAAAGGTGGAAGAGGTCAAAGACTTTCCAAAAGGGGTAAAAAATCGAGTGGAACAATTCTTTCCAAACTAACGTCTCCTTGGCAAGCTCATATCTTTCTAACCACTTCTGCAAAGGGTCAAATTTAATGATGCAAAACTTCATTGCCTTCTCTTTGAAAGCTGCATCCATTTTTCTTTGCATCCTTTTACCTTGAGGTTCATTGCCTACAAGATGAATCTTCATCGTCGCTCCATAAGCAAGGCATTTTTGGGTCCAACGTGCATAGAAACTTAGTTATGAATATAAGAAACTCTTGTACGAGCCATCCCTGTGCCATGTTGCCCTCTAGATGTGCTCTCTATCGAACAAACCCTTTTAATGTTCTCATGAAGTGCTCTAAGAAGAACATCCATTGACTATGGACAGTTCCTACTACTGTAACTTCATCTACCACATGAACTAGTAAATGAAGCTAAATTATGAGAATACTTGTGGGAAAGTATTTCTCTACCATACAGACAACCTCTATAGCATTGAGTTTCACACTCTCTATGTGTCATGTCATGGATGCATACCCATTGGATGAGATGGCATAGATGCCACATGGCATCACTGAGGGCATTATGACCATTCGGTAGAAGGGAGGAGAGAGGAGTCTCTCCCCTTAGAGTATTAATATACTCACATGAAGAGCATTAGAGAGAGTTTTTCTAAGACTTGGCTCGATGGCAGGGTGGAGAACCAAAAAGAATGAATCTCTGTGTGTCATGGTAGAGTAGCAAACGGCCTCGCGTAGATCACTACAACAGTGTACGGAAGCAAAAGATTCTAAGATTGGTATCAGAGTGATGGACATGGGCACTTATACGCATGCTGCGGAGCTCAAGTTTTGAAACCACGATGTGGTCCATAGCAGCATTTTGCCTTATCCATCATATCACATAGGCTAGGTGCCCATTCAACAACCCGGACATTATTTATTGATTGTTACAGTCGATGGAGCTTGGGTTCATTTTCTTTAGAAAGAACCACATGTCCGAATCACATAGGGATTACTTGAATTGGGCAATGTACCGTGATGTTTGGAGGATGTTGAACATGAAGAATTCAATTCTAAGAATGGATGGTAAGGCTATTGATGTCGCCATTCATAATAATGCACATGCTCGTGATTTAAAGCAAGTCATAGAGATCAAATACAATGGGATTGGGAAAATAGAGATAGACCATCATCATATATCAAGTGTTGGAGAATTCCGCTCCTAATCGCAGCGGAAAGTGTAGAAGACCTTCTCAGGATGAAGACTCTTGCCAACAGCAGAACCTTCAAATGAAAACTGGTACCAACTGAAATATCCAATGAACTTGAAACTTTGGTCACTCAAACTAGACACCTAGAGCTTTCAAATGAGATATCAAACACTTAATTTGGAGTAGATTTGAGTTGTCAACTATTTGATTCAAAACAGACTACCTGTCCACTCAGTTAGGCTGAAAACTGGACTTCACTAAAACCTGAATAACTCAGAGAGCATAAAGAATTTCATAAAACTGTTCTAGACAGAGGAAGTACTCAAGATAAGATTTCCAACGAATGTTTAAACACTAAATTTGGATAGATATGTTGAGAGATATGACTCTCACAAGTAGACTACCCAAAAATGGGTGTGTGGCCGGACACAATCTATGAGAGTGAACTGAACGAAATGACTCAAACCAAATGAAGTAGATACAAGGGGGCTTCTGCAAGAGAACAAGGATTACGACCACCACATACTAGAGAGATGACTCTCCTCCCAACCAAATGCCTATATATATAGCTCTCTCTAGGGACTGCCTTCTTGGGCAGGTGGATACTAACCATCCAAGTGTCAGCCATGTAACTACATGTGCGCCAAGTGTCCCAGTTAACTCGAGTTAACTCAAGTGGATGCTTCTAGAAGGCTCTAGAGCTCTTTGGGCAAAACACTCTCCCCATGTACCCCATGGGGGTTGAACCCAAGACCTCCTCCTTCACATCCTTGAGACTTAACCACTAAGCTAAGTGGATCACTTGTTCACAAGAGCACAAGACCTCCTAGTAAGTCTAAACTCGAGATCTTTGGTCATACACACGGATGACCAAACGGTATCCGATTTCAGATCTGTCTGAACCGGCCAGACCCTTGGATCATAGACTTACTTTATTACATTCTTTCCCCCTTGGAAAATATTTTCGTCCTTGAAAATAGAGCTATATACATACTGTAGGCAACCCCCGAGCCTCATGTTCTAAAACTGGAAGAACATGGTCATGTTCTAGAACTGGAAGAACATGTCTCATCTCTGTGGTGGCATCCTTTCCCAAATGATTCAAAACACTATCTGATTTTGTACTTTGATGAACGGGACAAAGTACAAACTAGTGAAGAATAATGAGGGTGGATCTAATGACATCCCTGGCTAATTCACAGTTTCTGGATGTGCGATCTAGGCGCAAAACATGTGAACTAGGTGGATTCAAATTACTAGTCCATTTCTAGGCATAACTGGTGCATGGGCTTAGTAATGAAGGTGGGATTCTTATCCCTCGCAAGACTTTGAGAATTCTTGATTCACTTGAATTTGTTTTGGAGAACTTGAAGTTTGGTTGTCCCATACATCTAACTTTAGATGTCTGTACAATGGTTTACTTTTATCTAACAGTTACTTGATTTTTTCACCCGACTAGAGGACTACTTTGTCCTAATGGGTTTAAAAATCCTTTGTAAACTGTAGGAGAAAGTTTACCATTTCTTTGAGTCAACCATACTATAACTTGTCCAATACAAATCCATAATGAAATTTGTCCAACTTAGGACACTTTTCTCAAAGACTTTAAGTGAAAGTTCTTGGGAATTGTCAATCTGATGAGCAATTCCTAACTTCCCTATTCTAGAGTATACTGGACTCTAGGAAATCATTTATGCTATAACTTGAAGCAAACTCAAATGAATAAGTCCACTTAGACTTATCATCTTTTGAAGATTGAAAAGGTTCTTGTACATAACATCTATCTAGGATGTTCAAGTTAGTTATTTTATTCTAACCGGCTAACCCTGGTCTTTTGCAAAAGGAATCAGATACTATATCTGAGTCAATTTCAAAAATTTTGGAAAGCGGAAAGAAATAACTAAGACTCTGTACAACCAATTCAAACTTCGAATATACATAAACTTGCTATGAGTCAAAGTCTAGATGACTCAAGACTTCAAATTTTCAAAGATCTATTTCAACAGGATATTGAAGCATTGTCTTTATCTTTAAGAGAAATAAGCTGGATTTCTAAAAAAGATTCAAAGCAAAACAAAAACATCATCCAACCACAAGATACTAGTGTGGTAACCAACATCAGTGTGTCGACCCACTGAGGTTCTGTCGATGAGTTTAGTATAAATAATGCTTCACTTGAGACTAAGTTCAGGTCACATTCAGTCTTTTTGACTCTTTACTGGGAATGCAATTCTTGTGCGTTTCTTTGAGTCAGAAGAGTGAATTTATCAAGTTACACTAGGAACTTGATGCTTGACTTAGTCAATTAAATCTTTAGTTGAAAAGATCAACTCAAAATCAAAGTCCAACTTCTTTCAGAAATTTATCAAATATTTTTGATCAATAACACTTAAGCTTGAAATGTTCGAAGAAGATCTTAGAAGTTACTTACTTCATATCTTCAATTTCCTTGATCTTGAAGTCGTCTTGAAGTATCTTGAGATTCTTCTTGAATTTAAACTCCTTTGAAGTTTTAATTCCCTTGAAGATCGAACCTAACTTCAAGATCCAAACGAAGACTCAAAGATAATCATCATCTCACGGTCCGATGTCCCATACCATCTTTCCTACATCAATCTGAGTATAAAATTTGGTGTCCCATACCACCCTATTTTATACTCACATTGACGTGTGAGTGAATTTTATCCTAAAGTCTACAACATCTCTAGATAGAAAACCTTCTAGCTTTAATTCTTGACAAGAATTTTGCAATTTCAGGCACTATCTTTATCTTGATATTCTAGGTTTTAATCCCTTGACATGATCGTTTCACGATCTTGTGCTTAACCTTGGGAACTTGAAAACCTTTAATAGAATATCTCCAATCCTTTTTTTGCTAAGGTTTTCAAATGAAAACCAATAAGAATTCCAAGTACTTGAATTTTCTTGAATTCAAGTTCAATTGGTTTATCCTTGACCAATTTCGTAGTGACAAGAGCTTTTAGCTTCTTGTCTTTAGGTTCCTTTCTACTAATGCTTTTAGGTACCTATCCTGGCCAGGACTTTTATAGGAATCTCTCTACTACATAAGTCTGAGCATCCGCTCATGCTTCTGGATTTGTACCAAAATCCCTTTAAGGATAGGCAAACACTTATGTTTTACCTTCCACAGACTTAAGTACCGTCTTCACGGTTGCAGACTACATACTTGGAATTACTTCACTCTGTTCAGACTGGGAACAGCTTACTTTTTCACAATTTTCCATTTAATAAATGGAACTTGAGTGAATCATTCCTAATGGAATTTTTACTGCCAATACTTGGGCAATCTATAGAGTAGTTCTAGTCGCACATTCTTGGACAATCATGGCCAAGTTTGATCAAGTCTGGTTGATCCTGGTGACAAAAATAAAGACTTAGTCTTTATCTTTTAAGATCTCTTAAACTATCTTCAGCTTCTTTGCTTACCTGCAGGATTTTAGAGATCTTTCCCTCTTAAGTCCAAGCATTTTCTAATGCTTTTCAGATTCCAAAGCTAAGAATCTTTGATATACCTTAAGGTTATATCACTTATTTGGACTTAAATACCAAAACTAGTGGTTAGGGATTTGCTGGGAACTACTTGCTATAAAACTTCTCTTGAAAGATGCTAGTCTCACATCTGGGGAGATTTTTCTTTCAAGAACTTTTTTGATTCCTACTAAGGAATCAAGTAATACTAAGCTAGTGATTTCCTTGGAATCTTTTGCTTTCCAATCTAATGATTCATCTTGGAATCTTCTCCTTTACTGGAAAGACCTTCAAAAGGAATTCTAGAGTTTTGGATAAGACCAAGACTTAAGGCTTTGCTTGTCCAAAAGATATTCTCATTTAACTAATGAAATAGTTAATTGGACTCTTTCATTAGCTTATCTTTAGAAAATAGCTTAATTTCCAAAGATTACTTTGCTTGGGTCTCTTCAAGGCCTTACCACTTAAGCTAATCTTTTAGGAAAGAACTTGTTTCCTAAATTGTCTTTAGGAAATATCAGGATTTCCTAAGATATCTGTTTTACAAAATGAAAATAATTTTGAATCATTTCATTAATTGTCATGACTTTAGGAAATTACTTGATTCCTAAAGATCAATTAATATTTATCTTGGTTTCTTTTTTAAGCCTTGAGTTAGCTTAAATGGAATCAACCAAGTTGCCTTGAAAAGTTTCCGCGTCGATTGAAGACCTTGCATCATGCCTTGAGATGCATTTCTGGAAACTAACATCTATGAACACTAGAGTTCCAGGGATTCTAGAAGTTCAATACTTCTACTTATTTTCATCAATATTTGATGAATAATAAAGTATTAAATCTCCTAAAAATATTTTGGAACTTACAAGTTTCAACAAAAACTATCTTACGTGGATGCATGAACATGATCATCCAAAAACAACTAAATCCTCGTTTAGTTGCTAAGAATGTCTAGGTTTCTTCCCAAACTTAGACTAAGCATGCATGTTGGAAAGTAGCTCTATGAATACTTACTTTCAACTTGCTTTCTTTTCCTCAAAAAGACTCCTACTAAGTGGTACCTATGTATCACTTTTTGGAAAACAAATAGACTAGATACTTAGTTGCATGATGGTCAAGATCCTTGCAACTAGGTAATTTTCTATTTTCTCCACCTAGCTAAGTCAGTTAGAAAAAGAAAGAAACGAAAGTATACATGTTCAGCTACTTACCAAAAGAACATGCGTATGCTCATGCATCTACTTGCATGCAAATGCATGTTCATGTATGCAAATGCCCATTCTTGGGTGCAAATGCATGTGAGTTCATGCAAGTGTAATGAACTTAAGCAAATCTTGAGCTTATTAGGTATGCAAACAAGCATCCATGCAAAAACAACCTGCTTGCTATTCTGGCAAAAGGTATTTATTCAAGTGCGTGAACTGGAGAACTAGCTACCTTTCCCAAGCAAGTGTGAACTTGATGTGCATAAAACATTCTTTTATGCACAAATAATCTTTTCATGAATGGAAATAGAAATTTCAATTGCATACCTAAAACTGAAAAGTACTTTGTATACTTTTGCGTCATTTCAATACCATTTAGTTCTCTATTTAGCTTTCATATTGAGATAATCATAATTGGACTATGTTTTTAGTCCTAATTAATGCATCCTAAATGAAAGCATTCGAACAAACAAATATCAAAATGAAAACATAATTTGGAAAATACTTAGCTCCACATAGAGCTACGTCCTTCCCTTGATCCTTGGAAAGAGTCATTCTCCATCTTTTATAAATTGGCTCTATTCTTGTTGTGTAAATGGATTCGAATTACGACTGGCTACCTTGAGTAGAACTAAGATCGATGCATTTCTGCTCCAAATTTGAGCAGAAGCAGGACTGGATCCATCGAAAATCAGCGTACGTGCTTCAGCATGATAAAATGATATTTCAGCTCTGGTCATCTGCATAGCACTAACAACACGTATGCTTTTGCTATGGATTATCTATTGCAGAGCATAGAAAATCATATATATGACTTTGCACAATGATTAATATAGTAGTATGTGCGCTGAGGAGCTACAATATAATTGCACCAGTGCTTCAGTCTGCCGATGTGAGTTTGATTTATACAATTCTTCTTGTAACCGCTAGCACATACATAATGATTGTCTGCTTTCATCAGAAAACGTGTGTGTAATACATGCGCTGTATACACTAGTGTTCACAAATGCCACATTTAGAACGTAATAGACAAACTCTGCACTCGCGTGCGCAGATGACTGATAGAGCAGATTTTCTTGCCAAAAGGTTGGAGGTTCGAATCCTACATCCCTTTCACAACAGCAATCATGATTTTGCTTCAGCAACAAACATAATTGTGTTGCTTAATTTCGAAGAAGCTACCGCAGCACCTCGAGGTTGATTCATCTGAGAGCCGCTACGTCATCAAAGGTCCTTCGGTCCATCCGTTCACTCCTTGACGATAGACTTCGGTGACTTCTCCATATTTCCATCGCCAGAAAATAATAGGCGCAGGCATGGAGATGAACAAGAACTACAAAGTTCAGTCCATAGCTTCGACGGAGAAAGCTATTGCGGCAGCACAGAAGGGCTTGAAACTGAAGGCGACGGAAAATGTGTTCGCAGAACTGATTGAGAGGACACCGTTATTATCAGCCTCTACTGCAACCTCATCTTCCTCACCAGAGCCGCCGGCCAAGAAAAGGCGTTTCCAGAGAGTCCAGCAGAAGCTGTGGGGTAATTGGGCGGCTGAGATTAGGGACCCTAAGAAGGCTTCACGCGCGGTTGGGCACTTTCAATACGGCAGAGGAAGCAGGATCAAATCGTTCAATGCAACAGAGAACAACCGTGCCGGCTGTTGCAATCGATAAGACCTTTCCATAGATGGAGATACAATAGAAATTGATAATAGCATCAGAACTTCGCAGCTGCTGCAATGGATTAATCCTTTCTGTGGATACAACTATGTAGCGGGTTCGAATCCCGAGATCTACTAATAGTGCGCATGATTATTTTGGCCAGTCTGACCAAAAACAATGACTGCACACGGCGAGAAGTACTTTCATACAGCGAGGAGTACGTCCACAGAGCAGAGATGAAAAATTGCTACAGCAATGGACAGCAATGGAATTTCGACGCATCTCCTTCCAGCGTTAAACTCGCACAAAAATAATTAAAAGAGTTACTGTATCCGCAAACCGAAAGCTTCTTCCTGGTTAGACCATTCGAGCGATACTGTTGAGGTCCATGGTTCGAATCCAATTGCAGCTATGAAGAATAGGATTCGTATTCCTAAGTTCTTCTTTTGCCAGAACTCCGAGAAGGAAAAACTGAAGCCAGGAAGAATACCGCTTGCGAGAAAAATCTCGAAAATTTTCAATTCCTACCTAGGTGAAGATGATGAAGCCATCACAAGGTGTCCATGGAAGTTTTGGCTCTGATACCAATGCAAGAGAACAAGGATTACGACCACCACATACTAGAGAGATGACTCTCCTCCCAACCAAATGCCTATATATATAGCTCTCTCCAGGGACTGCCTTCTTGGGCAGGTGGATACTAACCATCCAAGTGTCAGCCATGTAACTACATGTGCGCCAAGTGTCCCAGTTAACTCGAGTTAACTCAAGTGGATGCTTCTAGAAGGCTCTAGAGCTCTTTGGGCAAAACACTCTCCCCATGTACCCCATGGGGGTTGAACCCAAGACCTCCTCCTTCACATCCTTGAGACTTAACCACTAAGCTAAGTGGATCACTTGTTCACAAGAGCACAAGACCTCCTAGTAAGTCTAAACTCGAGATCTTTGGTCATACACACGGATGACCAAACGGTATCCGATTTCAGATCTGTCTGAACCGGCCAGACCCTTGGATCATAGACTTACTTTATTACAGCTTCCACGCCTTCTTCCTCTCTTCTTGAGTGTCCTCCCTTGCTTCTTTTATAGCCAAGTGACCAAAAACTCTCATGATGAGTTTGAGAGCTCTTCTCCATCATTTCTCCACTACTTTGGACAGCCACTCCTCTTACAATTCAGATTTTGGATTTGATTCTCTTTTGAATGATTCTCTTTTGGCCTCCACTACTTGCTGAAGTAAATGCTTCTATTTTTCATTTTTGTATTTTCCTTCTACTTGAAGAAAATCCTTTTTGCAAAAATATATACGAGCTTACTTCTTTATTTTTAACATCAAGGACATATCCTCTATTCATGGGTACACTTAAATTTCAATTTCTTATTGAATTTCTAGGAGTATTTAGAGGAACACTTAATTTCTGGTAAAGGAAAGTATAGGCTTTGGGCAAAGCTTTTGAGGGGAAATTATGTGTATGGAGAGTATGAGATATATATTCTCATGTAGAGTCAAGAATTCCCTCAAAATACAAAGATCAAGCTTGAAGCACCCCCAAAAAAGCCTACTTTCATGATTTTCACATAATTTTCAGGTGCTATTTTGGATAAATAGCCATCTTGGGAAAGGGAAATAAAGTGGGATTTTTCTTACTTTGGTAAGAAAAACCATGCATACGTATAGTCTAATGTATTGAATTCCATATTAGATTAAGAAATCCAAAATATACCTCAGTATGATGGAAGTTTGAAGCTCCACAAAACCCGCTTCCATCACTGTTGTGAAAAAATTTCAGCACCTCAATTTAATAAATTCCCATTTTGGAAGAGGGAAAAAGAGGTGCACTAGCTATGGATGGATGGTAAAAAGTATATATACTGAGAGTATGGTATATGGACTTCACAAAGGAATCATAGGATTCATTAAGAAAATAATTTCAGGAGGAATTGTACCTCCTCAAAAAACCCCTTTCCACACTTTTTGGAAAAAATTTGAGGTGTTAGTTTTAGCCAAATTCCATTTTTGGGAGTAAGAAAAGGGACTATTTAAGAGGCTTCCCATGGATTAGTGCACACATACATGAGGTATGGTGCATGTATTAATATGAAGAATGAGAAAATCCAAGAAAAATCCACATTAGGAGTGGATTAGGAGCTTGCTAAAAGCTCCCATTTAAGTTTTTGCATAAAAGCAAAAATCTTGATTTAGACCTCTTTTGGGGAGCGAATTAGCGTGCACAAAGAGAGGATTTGGTGAGATGAAAATTGGCCCAAGCATCTTCATGTATTGCTCTCTGAGATTATGGAGATAATTTTAGGATTTGCTTGATGGACGCATGGTTTTGGGCACCCTTAAAATCACATTTTCACACTTTTTTTAGTCCCTCCAACAGTCCACTAGTTTGGCATGTCCCGCTTGGAAAGACCATATCTTGGGCTAGAAAACTCCAAATTGGACATGCTATGTCTCGTTTTGAAGAGCACAAGGTCTAATTTCAGTTTTAAAAAAGAAATTTTGGAAATTATGTATTTTTTTAGGTTTATATAGGTCTTCAAAGTCTGAATAATTTTTGGCAACTACCTTCTGGGAGCCATATTTTACAAACCGAGAAGGCGATTGAAGTATTTTCACTTCGAGTCACTTGCACATGATATATATTTCAGTTTATGGTTATTTGTAGGTCCTAAAATGGTTTTTGTAGGTCTAACAAAGGATTAAAAATGCATTTTTTGGGTAAATTTGCATTATTTTGGTAATCATTTGACCATACTTTATGTTTTGGGAAGTGATCCGATGCTTTCGGACACTTCAAAGTTTGTATTACGATCTGAGGAGGAAGGTGCAGAGGTCTTGAAGCTCATCGCGAAGGATTCGATGCATGCAATTCCAATACCAAGTCATTCAAGGACGTATGCTTTATGCTTTTAGCCATCTTACTTTATTTTATGGCATGTTTTGTGTGTACATGCATGGATTGGAGTGCATTTATCCAGGTTGTGTTAGATATGCTCAATACTCCACCCTCATGTGACCACAAATGATCCATGGTGCTCTAAGTTGTAAGGCCCCCATTATGAGGAGAAGCCATTATGAGAGCCCAGACATTTGTGGAACCCTAACTTCCAAGTTAGATGAGATCTATGTGTGAACATTGATGGTTGTAGATGATCTTTGTGAGCCTAGCCATTAGGTTAGGTAGGGCATAAACTTCCAGGCCATTAGGTTGCCATTTAAGGTGAAAATAAAGGCCCTGTGGCATCACGCAATTTCCCCATAGAACCTTAATGGGGGGAGTGCAAAGGGGGGCTTGCCCCTTTTTGCGGGGTCCGGGGGGCCTATCCCCCAGCCCGTAGGGTCGAGACGGTAGAACTTTTGGTCGTGGAGATATTGTCGGATAATATATTTTGCCGACTATTTTATATCTCCCGACTAAGTTTATCTATACCGAACCGCCTTGTAAAAGCTATATAAGCATGGCCCAGGTTGAGCTTTAAATAGCATTGCGCACTAGTAAGCCCTTTATCTAGAGTCTATCTAGATCGCCATCTAAGCTCCACATTGGGAGCGCACAGGTGGACAACACCATCATTGTAATTGCATTATGCTTGGCAATATGAGAATTTGAGTTCTCTATCTCTCAGTCTGCGTCTATCTTCGTCTGTGTTTTTCTCTCAACTCTGTCTACAGGTCTATTCCATTGTGCTATTATTTTCTTATATGGTTTTAGAGCTCAGGAGGCTCTAAGTGGTGTAGAAGCAGAAACGTAGAGGTCTGAACAACAAAAGAGAGAAGATGTCAAGCAGTGCGTCATCATCTACGACTAGGGGCCAAGGTGGTTCATCAACAGGAGTAGGTGGCGCACAAGCAGGAGCAACAATGATGCTGGTCATCCCAACATTGCAGATACGGCCACCAACCTTCACAGAAGGTAAACTTGATGGTACAAACTACACCCTGTGGAAGTTCAAAATCACTTCTATTCTTGATTCGTATGAGCTTTTGGAGATTGTTCTTGGGACTGATCATGAGCCCAAAGAAAGACCTGATCCAAATAATCCTGGTCGAATGATTCCTCCTGATGCTGATCTTCTACGTGCTTGGAAACGTAGAAATGTAGATGCACTTTGTGCTCTAGTTACAAGTACTTATGATAGTGTTCTGATTCTCATTCAGCATACTACAAAGGCATGTGAAGCATGGAACATACTGAGAAATCAATATGAAACTCGTAATCAGACACGGATTCAGTACTTGGAGAATTAGCTTGCAACAGAATGGTTTGTTGATGGGGAGACTACAAACGTGTTTATCACTCGCATAAAGAATCTACGAGATCAAATGGCGGGAGCAGGTGTTCAAAAGTCAAGTGAGGAGCTAGCTCATCGCTGTCTTCGAATCTGTCCACCTAAGTTTGATGGTTTGGTAACTGCTCTTAACACTCAAATCAGACCTCGACCACTAACTTTTGAAGAATTTGGTGCTTTACTCATGGAGAAGGAGCTGCGGCTCAAGGCAAGGAGTGGTGGTAGCAAAGGAGATGCTGCATTCACAGCAAATGCCAAAGGAGGCAAAACAGATTCTTCAAAAGATGGAGACAAAAAGAAGAACGACAAAAAGAAGTTCAAGAGAGAATGTTTCCACTACAAGAAGAAAGGACACAGAGTCCAAGATTGTCGCATCAAGAAGGCAGAAGAGAAGAGTGGCTCTTCAAAAGGTGGCAAGGGCAAGGAGTCTGCCAACACAACAGAAACAGAGCTTGAGTTATTTGTTACGATAGAGGAGGTGTGCTCCTCGGCTGAAGGTTCAAGAATAGATGACTCATGGGTGTTGGACAGTGGTGCATCTCATCACATGACGAGTAGAAAAGACCTTTACAGTTCCTTATAGCCTTTAAAGGAACCCATCACAATAAAGGTAGGGAACAATGCAAGATGTCCTTCAGAGGGTGAAGGTACGATTTCTTTCATTAACTCTAATGGTGATATCAGAAATCTTTCAAATGTGCTATATGTTCCACAAATAAAACGAAATCTACTTTCAGTAGCTTCTATAATTGATCAAGGTCATCAAGTATCTTTCAGTAAGACAGGAGCTAAGATTATGGACGATAACAACAACATTGTTGGGACTGGCATAAGGAGGAACAACTTGTATGAGTTGTGTGCTCTTACAGCCACTACAAACGTGGGCACAAGTAAGCTATGGCATGAGAGATTCGGTCACATTGGATACCCTATACTGAAGGAGATGCATCGTAGAGGTATGGTTGTGACACCTACCATCGATTGCAGAAATGAAGGAACCGTGTGAAGCTTGCATGATGGGCAAGCAACAGAGGAAGGCGTTTCCACAAGAAAGCAAGAACATGGCAAGCTATCCTCTGGAGTTGGTGAATGCTGACTTGTGCTGAAAAATGCCTACAGAGGCCTTGGGCGGATCTTCCTACTTCATGTTACTTGTCGATGACTATAGCAAGAAGATGTGGGTGTACTTCCTTTGCGATAAGGCTCAAGCTTTTGGTAAGTTTAAAGAATGGCTTCAGCTTGTTGAAACTGAAACAGGGAAGAAAATGAAGAAATTCAGGATAGACGGTGGTGGTGAGTTCACATCAATAGAGTTTGAAGATTTCTGCAAGAGTAAGGGAATCAAGCATCAACTCACAGTGGCACATAGTCCTCAACAGAACAGTGTTGTAGAACATCGGAATCGAACCATCATGGAGATGGCAAGGTGCATGTTGAAAGGAAAGGGTTTGCCTAATCAGTTTTGGGCAGAGGCTGTCACCACTGTTGTCTACATCTTGAATCGAAGCTACACCAAGGCACTTGATGGAAAGACTCCACAAGAAGCCTACACTGGTAAAAAGCCTTCTGTTTCCCAAAAGTATTTGGAAGTGAATGTTATGTACATGTTCCAGATAGGGAGAGAAACAAGCTTCAACCAAAAATCATCAAATGTATCTTCCTAGGGTACAGTGAAGATAAGAAGGCTTATAAGCTTTATGACCCTGAGGCTAAGAAGATCATGGCGAGTCATGATGTGGTGTTTAAGGAGGAGCAGTGACATGCAGTTGAGGAGGAAAAGAGAGCTTCCACTTTATCATCAGGAGAAGGGGCAATCCACAATGAACTTGGCCCAAGAGCTATCCCTTCTACACAAGAGAAGGAAGCATCATCTTCAGATGATGAGTCTGAAAGTCACCAACTTGCCGACACCCAAGTGGAAAAGCCATTGCCATGTTGGGTGAGGCAGCTCTATGATTCTGCAAACCCCATCCCACAGTCACTAGAACAGGTTGCAGATGGACCGAGGTGATCACAGAGACGGGCAAGTGCCCATATTGTAAACACAGCCTTGATGGCTGATCTCATTCAAGAAGAAGCAAAGGAACCAACCAATGTGGAAGAGGCACTCCATGATCCGAATTGGAGGGCTGCCATGCAAACAGAATACAACAATATCATAAAGCATAGAACTTGGGAGCTAGTGGATCGACACCCTAAGCGTAAAGTCATTGGCACCAAGTGGGTTTGGAAGCTAAAGTACAAGGCTGATGGTACTCTAGAAAAATATAAAGCAAGACTTGTTGCATAGGGCTACTCACAAGTTGAAGGCATTGACTTTTGTGAATCATTTGCCTCGATTGCAAGAATGACTACTATCCGAGTAGTACTAGCTGTGGCTGCACATAAGCATTAGCCAGTCTATCACATGGATGTTAAATCAGTGTTCCTGAATGGAGACCTCAAGGAGGAGGTATATGTGTATCAACCACTAGGGTTTGAGGCTCCCCATTCAGAGAACAAGGTATGTAAGCTGAAGAAGGCATTATATGGGCTAAAACAAGCCCCTAGAGCATGGTACCAATGGATAGATAAGTATCTCTTGGATCTAGGGTTCAAAAGATGTGCTTCTGATGCTAACTTGTATGTTCTAAAGAAAGGAGGGAAGACAATTGTGCTTGTACTCTATGTAGATGACCTTGTGATTACAGGAAATGATATGCTCTTCTTCAACAAACAAAAGATGCCCTGAGTTCAGAATTTGAAATGAAAGACTTGGGCTTAATGCATTATTGCTTAGGTCTTGAAGTTTGGCAGGAACCAGGGAAGATTTTAATCTCTCAACAAAAGTATGCAAGGCAGATATTGAAGGCATTCGACATGGAGGATTGAAAGGAAATTTCTACACCTATGGAGGTCAACACAAAATTATCTATTCAAGATACCTCAGCTCCAGTGGATATTGGAAGATACAGGAAACTAGTTGGAAGTCTCATCTACTTGTGCAATAGCAGACTAGACATCTCTTATGTTGTTGGAGTAGTAAGCAGGTTCTCTAATAAGCCTTGCCAAACTCATTGGAAGGCAAGCATGCAGATACTCAGGTATGTGAAAGGAACCACTGATTATGGTATTCTTTATGAAGAAGGATCATCTCTAGTCGGATACTATGATTCAGATTGGGCAGGAGATATTGATACCAAAAAATCAATTTCTGGATATTGTTTTTCTTTAGGATCAGGGATTTTATCTTGGATCAGTAAGAAGCGACCGACTGTAGCATTATCTTCTACTGAAGCTGAATACAAAGCTGCATGCGTTGTAGCATGTGAAGCAGTATGGTTGAGGAGGATGCTATGGCACATAGGAATACAAGGACAGTAGGCTACATAGTTGAAGTGTGACAACCAAAGTTGCATGGCCATCGCCAAAAATCCTGTTTTCCATGCACGTACCAAGCACATAGAAATCCAGTATCACTATGTGCGTGAGTTGATTGAGGACGGGGTCATGGAGATAACCTATTGCCCTACTGAAGAAAATGGAGCCGACATCTTCACCAAGGCTCTTGGGAGAGAGCAACTTCTTCGACACTTTCCAAAGCTTGGGATTGGACCAAGGAGGTAGTTCACCATCCGGTGGACATTGAGGGGGGGTGTTAGATATGCTCAATCCTCCACCCTCATGTGACCACAAATGATCCATGGTGCTCTAAGTTGTAAGGCCCCCATTATGAGGAGAAGCCATTATGAGAGGCCGGACATTTGTGGAACCCGAGCAAAAGCCCCAAATTTTGTTTGAGAAATTTCTAAAATTCTTAGAAAATACCAAAATTTGTTGTACATAAGCAATTTCTTTTACCACAATTCAATACATAAGGTGGTAGACGTGTGTATTGCTATTATGACCTGTTTATACCTATAAAACACCTGAAAACATGCTGTTATGGGATGTTGAGATGCCCAAATTGATCCTCTTGGTGCCACAACAAAGTTCTTCATGATGAAATCAAAGATTATCGTGAAAAGTGGGATTTTCTTTGCTGTACAACACCTATGGCATAGCTCTAAAACCCTAAATCAGCTCTAATACCAGTTGATAGGGTAGAGATGTGGTGCTCAGGGATAGAGAATGCATGTATGTGCCTCAGAAATGGAGGTTTTGGGCAAAAATGAAGGTGCAATTGAGAGGGAGAGAGAGAGGGTCGACTAGCTTTGGAGGTGGCTTCTCTAAAATTGAGACAACCAAAAGTGTTATTAAATTATGTTATAAAGAACCCTTTTATGGTTGGCAAAGTTCACATTGAACTTGGCCCAAAAAATAAAGAATAAGTTACTTAGCCTTTATAAATAGGCCTATACACATGTATACACAATAAAGGGGTCATTTAGGGCTTTACCCCAACATATACAAGCTGAAGTGTAAACCTAATGGAACAGTTGAGAGGTATAAGGCTAGGCTTGTTGCAAAGGGCTATGCGCATGAAAGAGGAATTGATTTTGATGAGACTTTGCACCTACATTCCAAATGACTAATGTTCGTAGCACCTGTGCACTTTGCAGCTCATCATGGTTGGAATGTACATCAGTTGGACATTAAAACTGCATTTGTAAATGGTGACTTGCATGAAGAAGTGTATGTTTTTTAGCCCTATGGATTTGTGCAAAAGGGCATGAAAACTAGGTGTGCAGGTTAAAGAAGGCATTATATGGTTTAAAGCAAGCACCATATGCTTGGTATGAAAAGATACATGCCTATTTGATTGCACATGGTTTTGAGAATAGTCCAATTGAGAGCACCTCATACGTTAAGTGTGCCAATGATGTGCTTCTTATCATTGTTGTGTAATTTGATGACATGGTGCTCACTGGTCCTCATGAGAAGCATATCATTGATTTTAAGGATGATTTGCATGCCTCATTTGAGATGTCCGATTTGGGGCATTTGCATCATTATTTGGGCATTCAATTTATGCAAGTAGATGGTGGAATGTCTTTGTGTCAATCGAAATATATTGACACTTATTGAAGCATTTTGGCCTTGAAGAATGTAAACCTATTGCTACTCCTATGGAGATAGGTTTATGATTGAGCCTTCATGATGGGATGCATTTGATGCCGTTCTCTATCAGCAAGCAGTTGGATGCTTAATTTACTTATGCATTAATCGACCAAATATTCAATTTGTTGTCTCACAGATGAGCAAGTTCATGCATTGCCCAGGTGTCAAGCATTGGTAGGCGATTAAGTGCATCTTTCACTACTTGAGTGGTACCTGGCTATGTGCATTTTTTTATCCCAAGAGGGGATCACTACCACCAGATTTACATGCTTTTTGTTATCATTAGTGTCCATGTGAAAGGCCAAATGGCCACAAACACTCATTGTATATGTTCTTTAATAAAACATATAACGGCCTGGTTAGTCACAGACTATAAGTTTGATCACATTTGTAACACCTAAGAAGTCTATCTTCATGCTCCCTGTGTACTGTGTTTTTCTACGTATTCTATAGCCTCTGTGTAGAGTATTGTGTGCGGCCCTACGAGCTCGGTTTTCTACTTTGAGGATATTGTCATGGAGCTCTCGAGAAGGAGAGCGCACTGTGGTGCATCACCATCGAAATACCTCACTGGCTTACGACTAAGGCAGCGACTAAGGCATAGAACTTGGCATACCTTGTCATCTGAGTCACCGAAGTCACTATTGGCATCGTTGGCTATGCGTGAGGGAGGGCCTCAATGATCAAGGAAGATAGAGGTTCTTGGTACTTCTCGGGAGGTCATCCATCCCAGTACTCTTCCTCTTGGAGGTCGCTTAGACATGGCAATCTCTTGCCACTAAGCTACACTCTTGTGGTGTCTGAAGAATGGGAAAGACTAAGGTTGGCATTATCTTAAACATGTTTTGGTCCCTCAAAGCTTAATTCTTTGCTTTCAATACCTATTTTTGAAGCATTTTTGGGGTGTCTTTTGGAGCCATTTTGAAGTACTTTCGCACATAGTTCTTTTCACACAGGTGCAAGACCATCAAGAAGAGTGTTCTTTGTACTTCTCCAACAATAAATATTAACCTTTGGGGCTATGTTTTCAGCCACACTCATAAAACTACAGGTTTCTTGAAAGGTTTTCAATTTTGGTGGGAGCTGCCGTTGTAAATTTATGCAGGTTCTTTTGAGCCTAAATGTTTATCAGGTGCCTCAAGTTTGGGCAAAGAGGACACCATTTCAAATTTCTGCAGGTGTAGCAAACTAGCAAAATTCAGATGAACAAAGTGTGCATGCCAAAGATTTGCATCTGACATAGCATGAGAATCAGGAAAGCTTGATCTGCAACACACATAATGGACCTGTTCTACCTAGACTTATCTTGCTGCAATAGAACAGAGACTAACTCTTCAAATGTCAAGGCATTTGGATTTCCTTTCATCATCAAACGAAGAGTAGAAGCAAAAATCTGATATGAATCAGGAAGACCATTCAGAACGGTCTACACAAGTGAGCTATCTGGTATAACTTCATCAATAGAAATCAACTGCTCCTTCAATTCTTTGATCTTTATCAGAAAACTATCCATAGAAACACCTTCATTCATATGCTCACTCTCTAAGTGTTTTCAGAGGTAAGCAACATGAACCTCATTCCTAGCCTGGTATAATGTGGTAAGTGTATCCCAAGCATCCGTAGCTGTTCTACAAGAGTGAATGTGAGGAATAATGTCACGTTTGACAGACAAGGCTATCAATGCATGTGCCTGAGCATTTTTGCCATCCTAATGAATTTGCTCTATAGTAGCTGCAGCAGAAACTACAAGGACGAACAAGAATCTATAGAATATTAGCATCTTCGATGCCATCTAGATCAGCTTCAAGACCTGTATTTTCAGGTGTAATAGGATGTTTTTCAACACCCTGCACAATATTCTAGAGTCCTTTTGCAACCAATACATGATGCATCAGATAAGACCACAATGGGTAATTCGTACCATCCAACTTATCCTCAACAGCCAACATATGAAATACATCATTGCTTTCAACCATGGCTACTAACTAAAATACTCTGATGCAGAAAAACGACTGTATCTAAAAAAGTCAAATAGAACTCCATGATGAGTTCTACTAAGATTGTGGCAAACTTTGAGACGCTTACACTGGCAAACCAAAACCTGTATATATCTTTGGCACAAAAGGACAAAATAGCCTACACAAGTACTATGATAGTGCATTCAAAGGCCAAAATGAGCTCAAATCGTGATTTTGGCACGATAAACCGAAGCAGTTTTGATCTCCTGGTCACCCTGAGTATGCTCACCAATTTTTGTGCGATGATGAGACTGACTGGAGGGGTTTCCAGGATGCCCTAGATGAAGCAGCGACCTGCTTTGATACCAAATTGTTGGAGTTAGATGTCTGTAAAAGCATGCAAACAACACAAGGAATAAGGAGAAGCTCGAAGAAGAACACACAATACAGAATGTATTACCACTAGAATGTACAAAGATTGGTAACCCATTAGGGCTAGAGGCGTATATACAAGCTGGGAAAAAACAAACCGCCTAAAGAGGGAAAAAAGTGCCTGGTAGACCTAGTGTGTTCACACACATCACTACCTAAATATATCAACAACATCCGATTTCAATTGAATATTAAGTTGACAAATATGGGGATCTAATCCATACATTTCAGAATAATCCCATGCAAAGACAACTTTAAATTCGGCCAAGAGGGTTATTAGTTGAGTCTCGAATACTACGGGTAACTTAGCATAAATTTTGACCATATGAGGTTTTTCTTAAGTTCTTATATCAAAAATCTCCATTTGATCTTCTTGGACATGTACACTAGTAGATTCCAACACATCATCTCCTTGAAGGTGAAGATCACGTGTAAGGTCGGGTGATAGGAATATCGGTTGAACTATAGTCAAGACTGGAGCACACGAAGCTAATATTGCAGGGAAGTCCATCACTCTGACTGACCATAGGTCCTTGTTGGATCTCAAGAATCGAGCTTCCTCCTCATCAAAACTAGTCCTTCCAGCATGTGTAGAGGTTCTTCCAACATCAATTTTTGATCCTTGTGGTAGATTTGCTTATCATCCGAAGTAATAGAATATTTCTTATGACCTTTATAGAAAGTGATAGCTTGAGAAACCCAATCTTGCAGCAATTTTGCATGCCTTAACCATGGAAGGCCCAAAAGTAGGTTATAATCTGCCTTTTGCCCCAATAATTTGATAACTATGAAAGTAATTTGGAATATTGTATCTTGATAGGGATGCCTTTTACAAGGCCTATTGATTGTAAGCATGATTGATCTTCCATGCAAATATAAAAGGGGGTTGGTTGTAAATCTATCCAACCTAATTTCCTGCATACTTCTAAAGTTGCAATGTTGACTCCAGATCCACCATCAATTGATACACATGGGATGGGTTTGGTCTTATACCAAACCATAATCAAGGGAACAACATAATCAACTAATTTATCTTTCATAGTTTCTTCTTGATTAATTGGTACAGATTGGGAATCCTACTTCAAAGGAGAGATAGTCACTAAATTAAATAAATCTCCCAAAGGTAGTTGAACTATATATTTACATAACAATTACCAAGAATCCCTAAAAGTATCATAATTCGAATGATTCATCATTTTTGCATCCTATATCACTTGGTATATATGATCTGTGGTAGTTGAAGTTGTTACCATTAGCTGAAGTGGATCTTTTAACCATAATAGTGGAGTATGTTTTTTATATGAAGCTAACATTGATAGAATTTAATACATTTGAAGCAAAATGGGATGGTGATTGATTAGCCCATCCAAAAGTCTGAGTATATACTTGGTGTTGTTCCTGAACTATATGAAGATGGGAGGATTCCTTTGTATTGAACTGCTTACTTAACCTAGTAACTATCATAGCAGTTAGGTCCTTAAAACTAAAGGAAAGCATGCTCATCATAGGTGCTTTCAACTTGGCTTCCTATTTTCCTCTACCATTGTCTTGGGCTTCTTTACAATTATCTCGGACATGAACAAAATCCATGAAAAACAAGCACTCGGGGCCCTTACCTTATGAGTAATTTCTACCTTCCTTACAATTTTGATTGTAGAACTATTATCCTCATCCAATGCCCTAGTATCCAAAATGACCTACTCAAGACTAAGATGAATTTCCACTTTCTTGAGTATTGCTAATATTATTGGCCTCTCCTAGATGAATGTTATGAACATAAGTGGTTGGATACCACTGAATAGGATGCATCAATTCAGGTTGCACTTAATTAGTCACTATCACATTAGTGCGAGTATTATATACACAATTTTTGGTGCTATGATTCATGACATTACATATTGCACAATAAAATTGATTCAAAGCACAAGTTGCGATAATATGGCCTACATTTTGACACTTCATACAATACATCTACCTAATAACTTTTGGAGATCCTACTAAAGGGATTGTGTAGATCCCTCTCTTCCCTCTCTTGTTGCATGGGGCCAGAGATTAGGAATGGATAGGAGCTTACCGTGCATCTCTTCCATTTGGAATCATTCTTCATGGTGTTGTCAAAAGTAAATTGGATGTGAACACTCCATTAGTTCCGTTTCCTGGTTCACCGAACAACGATGCAGGTTTAAGTTTTGTGTATGCACTTGCTGCCCTGTATTCATATTTAGCAGGGTTGGTTTTGGCTCCATATAGGGTTTTTTCATGCCCTTGCAAATTATTGGTGCATTAACCACAGTAATTAGAATCCTAGATAAGAGAGGAAGAATGAAAGGTGACTATAGTTTGAGACGGTGCCATTTTCATAAGCACTAAGAGTTGTCAGATATTCTTTTCTAAATGAGCCATTTCAATTATCAATTTGATTCACGGGTTGAATACATTTTGGAGCTTGATTCTATGTCATGAGATCCATCAGTTGGATGTGCTGTGTCGGGGCCAAAACGAATTTCGAGAATGGTGGTTGTACATAGCATTCGAAACCAATGGAAGGAGGGGGTGATTTGTACCTGATGTTTCTAATTAGGCATCAGGTTTTCTAGCCCTAATTCACCCTTGGCTACGGGATCATATTTCGGGTTTCACTTCTCCCCATTGGATCTGACAACCTTGGTATGGCATTCTTTTTTTTCATTTTTTTTTAAATCTCTCTTCCCCCGCGCGTGACCCCTCTCTCCCTCTCTCTCTCTCTCTCTCTCTCTCTTTCCCCGCGTGTGACCCCTCTCCCCCTCTCTCTCTATCTCTCTCTCTCTCTCTCTCTCTCTCTCTCTCTCTCTCTCTCTCTCTCTCTCTCTCTGTGTCTCCCCCCTCCCGGCCACCCTCCCCCGCAGCCCACCCCCGCAGCCCACCCCCGCCCCCTCCCCCTCAGACCACCCCCGCAGCCCACCCCCGCCCCCTCCCCCTCACGCCACCCCCTCCCCCTCACATCACCCTCGCGGCTCACCCCCGCCCCCTCCCCCTCGCACCACCCCCGCAGCCCACCCGCGCCCCCTCCCCCTCACACCACCCTCACAGCCCACCCCCGCCCTCTCCCCCTCATATCACCCCGCAGCCCACCCCCGCAGCCCACCCCTGCCCTCTCCCGCTCATATCACCCTGCAGCCCACCCCCGCAGCCCACCCCCGCCCTCTCCCCCTCACATCACCCCCGCAGCCCACCCCCGCAGCCCACCCCCACCCCCTCCCCCTCACACCACCCCCGCCCTCTCCCCCTCATATCACCCCCGCCCTCTCCCCCTCAGCCCACCCCCGCAGCCCACCCCCACCCTCTCCCCCTCATATCACCCCGCAGCCCACCCTTGCAGCCCACCCCCGCTCTCTCCCCCTCACATCACCCCCGCAGCCCACCCCCGCCCTCTCCCCCTCACATCACCCCCGCAGCCCACCTCCACCCCCTCCCCCTCACGCCACCCCCGCCCCCTCCCCCTCAGACCACCCCCGCCCCCTCCCCCTCACACCACCCCCACCCCCTCCCCCTCACATCACCCCCGCAGCCCACCCCCGCCCTCTCCCCCTCACGCCACCCCCGCCCCCTCCCCCTCACACCACCCCTGCCCCCTCCCCCTCACATCACCCCCACAGCCCACCCCCGCCCCCGCCCCCTCCCCCTCACACCACCCCCGCCATCACACACCCACCCACATACACAAACGCACATACACACACACTCACATACACACTCACACCCCACACATACTCCTTCACATACACACATGCACATCCTCACATGCACACATACACACTCACACACATATAAGCGCACACTCACACTCACACACACAAACACATGCACACACACATTCACACATACCCACCCACGCATGCACACATACACCGACACACACACGCACTCACATACACACACACCCACAATCACACACATGTACACACAATTACACATATTCAGAAAAACATGGAAGGTCTGGAGCTTCTAAAGGTGGCAATTAAAAAAAAACTGGTTACACTGGCAAGGTTGTCATAGGGATGGATGTTGCAGCATCAGAGTTCTTTGTTGAAAAAAAAAAAAAGAAGAAATATGACCTTAACTTTAAAGAGGAGAACAATGATGGGAGTCAGAAGATTTCTGGTAATGAGCTGATCTACCTGTACAAGACTTTTATCAATTGGGTCGATCGAAGACCCTTTGACCAGGATAATTGGGAACATTATAACAAACTCACTGAACAGATTGGCAAACAAGTTCAAATTGTTGGAGATGATTTATTAGTTACCAATCCTAATGAGGGTATGGGATAAAAGTGTGCAGGGTAAAAAGTGAAAGTGGAAAAAGAATTTTTTGCCACCAACCATTCACGGCGGCTACCTATTTTGGTGGATCTAATTCAAATCAAAGGAATAATTGACCTACCCCTCCAATTTTGGGTATTTAACCGGCGCGTGATCAGTGGACGTGAGGAATCGGCAAGGCCCTCTTGGCCTATTGGGGCCTATAAAAACAATGGATTTGTGCTCATTTGGGGTACAAATTTTTTTTAGAGATACAGTGGTTCAGATACGCGTACGTACGTGCAGAAGTCCTCTCTTGCACTTTGTGGTTTTAAGCCTATTGTAGGAGCTACTCTGTAGTGTGGATACAGAGGGTAGGCTTCTCAGTGGAGGGCTATGAGCACTATAGTGTAAGAGAGTGGCTTGGATTCTTTTCTTTTCTGTGGGTCAGTGTTGTTGTTAAGCTCTATTCTCTTGAGAATTCTTTACCATTTGTATCGTTCTGAGTTAGTCTGCATATAATTGGCCCCTTAAGTTGATGAGAAGACTCTGTTGCATTGAGGTTATTCACTTTTAAGGTGGCATATTAGCCCTAAGCTTGCACATTTGAGCATCACTCTGCCCAACCTTGTAATCATATGATTCGAATCAAGAAATATACAGTCTTCTATAGTCATTTGTTGATTAATATTCCTAGAGTATGTACAACTCTGTGCTATTATTTACCTCTGCTTGCTCACAGAAATGTTAAAGGGTATACTTCCCTAAAGAGAACCTCCCTTGAGTAGGTGATGTACTGGATGTGTTTAATCTTTATTCTCTACTTTTGATAAAAGTGGATACCCCAGTACCTCCTCTACAGTTTGGCACGCACGGTGGGACCTTTGCATTTTTGTGAGAGGTATTTTGCCCTATTACATTGCGAATAGGTACATGACCCATACACGAGCAGATAAGGAGTCTCTTCGTGTTCGGAGGAGCCTTAACAAGTTAGCCATAACCACGACTAGTGAGTCTATTTCCCCTCTGCCCTCCCTAAATTTATCTATTGATTTGGGTGCAACACCATTGTCAAAAGAGGGGTATAGGAGAACTCTAGACTTCTCCTCAGATACGTCCGAAGAAACACCAGTACAAATGGAGGATCTCTCTCATTTACTCTCCAGATTAAACATCAAATTCCCTACCTTCAAGGGACATGCTTATGAGGATGCTGATGATCATGTGAGGAGATTCATCTCTTTATGCCGTGGACGAGGTCTGCAGAATAGAGAGGATGCAATGCTGGCACTCTTTCCATCCACATTGGAGGGTCTTGCAGATAAGTGGTATAGTCAATATGTTGATGGCTATTTCACTACGTGGGAGGCTCTGAAGGCGGCGTTCTCACAGACATTCCGACCAAGTGATTCCTCGGAAAGAGCTCTAGATCAGCTAGAGAACTTGAAGCTAAGACCAGGTGAATCCTTTCATGAACTTCACACTAGAACAAAAGCACTTGTTGCACGTCTACCACATGCTCCAGGTGACTTTTTGGTTGAAAAATGGATAGAAAAAGCCCTGCCCAGGTCATCTCAGCAGAAGCTTCGTGAGTCTCTTAGATTGGATGCGACCCTCAATGATTTTGTTGCAGCGGCATCACGCATTGAAGAAGCAAGGCAACATTTTGAAGGGGATACACACTCAAAGTATGCTGCAGACCTGGATCCTGTTGAGCAACTGAGGAAGGAACTGGAAGCATTGAAAATGCAACAAAATCAACAAGAAGAGAAGGTCTTGCCGCCACTGCGTCGCACTGATGATGAAGTAGCCCAACTTTGCCGAGAGTTAGAAGATTTGAAGACCACTCATGATATAAGGAGACAAATTTGGTGTACAATCTGTAACAACAATGGACATTCCAATGCTAATTGCCCTATTAAGGTAAGCTGTCAATTTTGTGGAAAGGATGGTCATGAAGCCAGAGATTGCTACTACCTCAAGGGTACACAGTAGAGAGGTAACCCTCAAAATTTGGATTCATATTATGCTAGTACTTCAAATACATCTAATAGGGAGGAGAATCGGCCCGCAAAGCCTAGATACAATAGACCTTTGATGTGCTATCGTTGTGGTGAGTATGGCCACATGCAAAATCGGTGTTCTCTTCCAGAAGATGCGCCTCCTTGTCAACATTGTCTAGAGGCCAAGGATCATTATACTAAAGATTGCCCAAGAGGTCGTCCTGCTCCAATCCACATGATTGCAGTCTCTCCACATGAAGAAGTAAAAACCACTCAGACTTATGTTGTTTCATCCTCTACAATGCCCATAATGACTAGAGCTAGGCAAGCAGCTGTAACCCAGAGAGATGAACAACAAGGATTTCAGGATAAAGAGGAGGAAAAGAAGTCTGGATGGAAGGATCAAGTAGAAATTGAAGGAGCTTATGATAAGATGACTACTTCTCTAAAGGGCCAACCAACAAGTCTGCAAGAAAACACTCAGGAGGTAAACATTGAACAGATCTTGAAAGGTATTCATCACAAGGTTAGTCTATATGAACTTATAAAGATGGATTAAAAAATAAGAAGTGACTTATTGAAGATTATACACTCTGCTCACTTGGTCCAATCACCTAGCATAGATGGATTCATGGTTGATTTTCCCCCTGCACCCTTAGCAGACTATCAAAGCTCAAGATTATCTGTTTGTATAAAGGATGAAGCTCTCACAGGTGTGATCATAGATGGAGGCTCTGGTATCAATTTGATGCCAGATTTTACAATGAAGAAATTGAAATTGAACCCCACCAAGTTGGCACCATTCACGGTTACATTAGCAGATCAACATCGGGTTGCACCACTTGGCATTATTGAAAAAGTACTGATGGTAGTACAGGACTGCCACTTTGTCCTAGATTTTGTTGTTATTGCACTTCCACAGGAGACTTCTTACCCTCTACTCCTGGGGAGACCTTGGCTGAGACAAGCAAAAGCTTTGCAAGATTGGGGAAAAAATAAACTATGGATTTCAACAAGCACCAACAGCCAATTGCAACTACATTTGGAAGAAGGATTAGACTCAAGAAAAACTACTGGATATACTGTGGACACTCAGGTAATGCCCTCTCTACCCCAAGAAGATGATACATTGTTAAATTGGATGATGGGAAGTGCAGAGTGTTGCACAGTGGAGATCAATGAAATTGAGGAAGAAGTTGCAGATAAGGAAATTACACAAAAGTGCAATGAAGACCACAAGGTGTTGGAGAATGAGCAATTGCAGGAAAATACAAGCCTTGAGGAAGCAACCCATATAAAAGTATCAGAGGTGGAAGATTATGAACCTAAGGGCAGAGAAGATCTTCCTTTCTCAAATATACCTCAAGGATGGATGGAAGAACATGTTGCAGAATATAAATTAAAATCCACTCCTGCATATAGTGGAGATGATTTCTCAAGCAAGACCAGTCCTGAAACATTGGTTCAAGAAGTAAATTTAGGGGATGGAGAGAACCCTCAAGTAGTCCACTTAGCATCCTGGTTGTGGCATTATCCTTCCTTGCTACAGAAGGTAACTTCTTTGCTTTTTACTTACAAAAGTGTCTTTGCATGGTCCTACAAAGATCTAACAGGGATACCAGAAGAGCTTGGGTTACATCGGATACCCTTAGTTGAGGGAGCCGCGCCTGTAAGAAGCAGGCCATATCGACTCAATCCAAAGTATGCAGAGGCGGTAAGAGCGGAGACTACAAAACTAGAAGAAGCAGGTATAATTGTGCCAGTAGAACATTCCAGGTGGCTTTCTTCAATGGTTATTGTGCCCAAGAAAAATAGTGGAAAAATAAGAGTATGTGTTGATTTTCGTGCTTTGAATAAAGTAACCATTCAAGATGGATTTCCTCAACCCTTCACAGAGCAAGTACTTGAAGAGGTAGCTGGTCACACTTTGTATAGTTTCTTAGATGGTTTTAGTGGCTACAATCAGATAGTGATCCATCCCGATGATAGGGACAAAACAGCCTTTGTTACTCCCTGGGGCACTTATGTCTATACTTGCATGGCTTTTGGTTTGAAGAATGCACCAGCTTCATTGAATAGAACGATGTATCTGATATTGGGCAAATGGTTAACAACCTTTCTACGCATTTTTATGGATGACTTTTCAGTATTTTCAGGTACAGATAAAACAGCTGTAGTTCAAGATTTCCATGACCATTTGGAAAATCTTAAAGAAATTTTTGAGCAATGTCTCAAGACAGGTTTGAAATTGAATCCGGATAAATGTCACTTTTTGGTCACCAAGGGTACTCTTCTTGGTCACATAGTATCTGCTGAAGGTATAACTGTTGACCCTGCAAAAGTTACAGCTATTCTTTCCATGCCAATTCCACAAAGCCCAAAGGAAGTGCAAAGTTTCTTGGGCCGTGCAGGGTATCACAGAAGATTCATTCGGATGTATTCAGAAATTGCTAAGCCCTTGTCAAGGCTTACCAGTAAAAAAATCCCTTTCTCATGGAGTGCTGAAGCTGACAAAGCATTTTATGAACTAAAATTGAGGCTATGTACTGCTCCACTTTTAAGTGTTCCTAATTGGTCATTGGAATTTCATGTGCATACAGATGCTAGTCTTCATGCTGTTGGTGCAGTTCTAGCTCAACCCTCATCTCACAAGGTGGATAGACCTATCTCTTATGCCAGCAGATTACTCAACCAAGCTGAAAGGAATTACAGTACAACAGAAAGAGAAGGTTTGGCTATCGTATTTGCTCTTCAGAAGTTCCGACATTATCTCCTTGGTGTGCATTTCATTGTTATCTCTGATCATCAGCCCTTGAAGTATTTGATAAACAAACCTAGAGTAGCTGGAAGGATTTGGAGATGGTTACTCCTATTTCAAGAATTTAATTTTGATATTCATATTAAGCCAGGAAAAGAGCACTACATGGCAGATCAAGTGTCCAGGACTGCAATGAACGAAAAAGCAACAGGTATTAATGATGAACTGGTGGATAGCAATCTTTTTCTAGTAGCAATTCAGACTGGTTGGTATGAGGAAATTCTTCATGTTCTTACTACTGGAAAGATCCCAGAAAATTTGACACCTCTAGAAAAAAGAAGGCTGCTTTTGAAAACCAAGGCATATTCTATAATAAATGGAAATCTATAAAAATACTGTCAGGATGATATATTGAGAAGATGTGTCTATCCAGAGGAGGTAAATCTTCTGTTAGAGGCTGCACACAGTGAAGGACATCTAAAGGGGGAAGAATTGGCTCATAGAATCATCCACAAGGGTCTATGGTGGCCTCATATTTTCAAGGATGCAATCAAGTTTACTAAAGAATGCCACATCTGCCAGAGGTGTGCTCCCGCGCCAACCAGATTGAATTTCCAACCATTAGTCATATCTACAGGATGGCTCCCATTTGAACGATGGGGTCTTGATTTCATAGGACCAATTAGTCCAACTGGTCAACCTGGAGGTAAAAAGTATATTTTGATGGCCACATGTTATGCCACTAAATGGATAGAAGCTAAAGCTACTGTGGACTGCACGGCCTTAACAGTAGCTAGATTTATGTATAAACGTATTTTCTCAAGATTCGGTTGCCCACTGGAAATTACTAGTGATAGGGGCACACATTTTGTAAATCAATTGCTCCAATTTATATTTGACAGGTACAAAATATTCCATAAAAAATCTTGTGCCTACTACCCTAGGGCAAATGGCCAAGCCGAGAGTTCCAATAAGATTTTGATTGGATTGCTTCGCAAATTATCTTTCGATCATCAAAGCTCCTGGCCGCTAGCACTGATCGGTGCAATTTGGGCTTTCAGAACCACGAAGAGGGGAACCACAGGCGAGACTCCATTTCAGTTAGTATATGGGAAAGAGGCATTGGCACCATTCGAGTTCATTATCAGAAAGGAAATAGGAATCAAAACCATTGGCATTGAACCCCCCATTCAGAGATTGGTGGCATTAGAAGAGTACAGAGAAGGGGCAATGCAGAAACTTCTGGTAACACAAGAAGAGCGCAAGAGATTGCATGATAGGTATTTGAGGTCCAATGAAGTTCAGGAAGGGACCATGGTTTTAGTGCATCAGGTCCCAGCAATTTCAACGAAATTGGCACCCAAATGGATAGGACCTTATAAGGTAATCAAGGTATTGCCACATGGCGCTGTGCATCTCAAAGATCTGCAGGGTAAAAGGATTCCTCTGGTCAACATCTCCAGGGTAAAGAAGTATCTAAACTAAGTCGACTTGGAAGAATTTCAACCATTGTACATACCACGTGTCATTCGAGTATTTCGTCGGTTCAGTATTTACAGTTATTCTGTCATTCAAGTATTTGCAGATATTTCATTCAATAAGAAGAAATTGCATCGGGGACGGTGCAAAAGCTTGATGTGGGGGTCTGTAGATCCCTCTCTTCCCTCTCTTGTTGCATGGGGCCAGAGATTAGGAATGGATAGGAGCTTACCGTGCATCTCTTCCATTTGGAATCATTCTTCATGGTGTTGTCGGAAGTAAATTGGATGTGAACACTCCATTAGTTCCGTTTCCTGGTTCACCGAACAACGATGCAGGTTTAAGTTTTGTGTATGCACTTGCTACCCTCTATTCATACTTAGCAAGGCTGGTTTTGGCTCCATATAGGTTTTTTTCATGCCCTTGCAAATTATTGGTGCATTAACCACAGTAATTAGAATCCTAGATAAGAGAGGAAGAATGAAAGGTGACTACAGTTTGAGACGGCGCCATTTTCATAGGCACTAAGAGTTGTCAGATATTCTTTTCTAAATGAGCCATTTCAATTATCAATTTGATTCACGGGTTGAATACATTTTGGAGCTTGATTCTATGTCATGAGATCCATCAGTTGGATGTGCTGTGTCGGGGCCAAAACGAATTTCGAGAATGGTGGTTGTACATAGCATTCGAAACCAATGGAAGGAGGGGGTGATTTGTAGCTGATGTTTCTGATTTGGCATCAGGTTTTCTAGCCCTAATTCACCCTTGGCTACGGGATCATATTTCGGGTTTCACTTCTCCCCATTGGATCTGACAACCTTGGTATGGCATTCTTTTTTTTCATTTTTTTTAAAATCTCTCTCTTCCCCCGCGCGTGACCCCTCTCTCCCTCTCTCTCTCTCTCTCTCTCTCTCTCTCTCTCTCTCTTTCCCCGCGCGTGACCCCTCTCCCCCTCTCTCTCTATCTCTCTCTCTCTCTCTCTCTCTCTCTCTCTCTCTCTCTCTCTCTCTCTCTCTCTCTCTCTCTCCCCCCCCTCCCCGCCACCCTCCCCCACAGCCCACCCCCGCCCCCTCCCCCTCAGACCACCCCCGCAGCCCACCCCCGCCCCCTCCCCCTCACACCACCCCCACCCCCTCCCCCTCACATCACCCTCGCAGCCCACCCCCACCCCCTCCCCCTCGCACCACCCCCGCAGCCCACCCCCGCCCCCTCCCCCTCACACCACCCCCGCAGCCCACTCCCGCCCTCTCCCCCTCATATCACCCCGCAGCCCACCCCCGCAGCCCACCCCCGCCCTCTCCCCCTCATATCACCCCGCAGCCCACCCCCGCAGCCCACCCCCGCCCTCTCCCCCTCACATCACCCCCGCAGCCCACCCCCGCAGCCCACCCCACCCCCTCCCCCTCACACCATCCCCGGCGTCTCCCCCTCATATCACCCCCGCAACCCACCCCCACCCTCTCCCCCTCAGCCCACCCCCGCAACCCACCCCCGCCCTCTCCCCCTCATATCACCCCGCAGCCCACCCCTGCAGCCCACCCCCGCCCTCTCCCCCTCACATCACCCCCGCAGCCCACCCCCACCCTCTCCCCCTCACATCACCCCCGCAGCCCACCTCCGCCCCCTCCCCCTCCCCCTCACGCCACCCCCACCCCCTCCCCCTCAAACCACCCCCGCAGCCCACCCCCGCCCCCTCCCCCTCACACCACCCCCGCCCCCTCCCCCTCACATCACCCCTGCAGCCCACCCCCGCAGCCCACCCCCGCCCTCTCCCCCTCACGCCACCCCCGCCCCCTCCCCCTCAGACCACCCCCGCAGCCCACCCCCTCCCCCTCACACCACCCCCGCCCCCTCCCCCTCACATCACCCCCACAGCCCACCCCCGCCCCCTCCCCCTCACACCACCCCCGCCATCACACACCCACCCACATACACAAACGCACATACACACACACTCATATACACACTCACACCCCACACATACTCCTTCACATACACACATGCACATCCTCACATGCACACATACACACTCACACACATATAAGCGCACACTCACACTCACACACACAAACACATGCACACACACATTCACACATACCCACCCACGCATGCACACATACACCGACACACACACACGCACTCACATACACACACACCCACAATCACACACATGTACACACAATTACACATATTCAGAAAAACATGGAAGGTCTGGAGCTTCTAAAGGTGGCAATAAAAAAAAAACTGGTTACACTGGCAAGGTTGTCATAGGGATGGATGTTGTAGCATTAGAGTTCTTTGTTGAAAAAAAAAAAAAGAAGAAATATGACCTTAACTTTAAAGAGGAGAACAATCATGGGAGTCAGAAGATTTCTGGTAATGAGTTGATCAACCTGTACAAGACTTTTATCAATTGGGTCGATCGAAGACCCTTTGACCAGGATAATTGGGAACATTATAGCAAACTCACTGAACAGATTGGCAAACAAGTTCAAATTGTTGGAGATGATTTATTAGTTACCAATCCTAATGAGGGTATGGGATAAAAGTGTGCAGGGTAAAAAGTGAAAGTGGAAAAAGAATTTTTTGCCACCAACCATTCACGGCGGCTACCTATTTTGGTGGATCTAATTCAAATCAAAGGAATAATTGACCTACCCCTCCAATTTTGGGTATTTAACCGGCACGTGATCAGTGGACGTGAGGAATCGGCAAGGCCCTCTTGGCCTATTGGGGCCTATAAAAACAATGGATTTGTGCTCATTTGGGGTACAATTTTTTTTTAGAGATACAGTGGTTCAGATACGCGTACGTACGTGCAGAAGTCCTCTCTTGCACTTTGTGGTTTCAAGCCTATTGTAGGAGCTACTCTGTAGTGTGGATACAGAGGGTAGGCTTCTCAGTGGAGGGCTATGAGCACTATAGTGTAAGAGAGTGGCTTGGATTCTTTTCTTTTCTGTGGGTCAGTGTTGTTGTTAAGCTCTATTCTCTTGAGAAATTCTTTACCATTTGTATCGTTCTGAGTTAGTCTGCATATAATTGGCCCCTTAAGTTGATGAGAAGACTCTGTTGCATTGAGGTTATTCACTTTTAAGGTGGCATGTTAGCCCTAAGCTTGCACATTTGAGCATCACTCTGCCCAACCTTGTAATCATCTGATTCGAATCAAGAAATATACAGTCTTCTGTAGTCATTTGTTGATTAATATTCCTAGAGTATGTACAACTCTGTGCTATTATTTACCTCTGCCTGCTCACAGAAATGTTAAAGGGTATACTTCCCTAAAGAGAACCTCCCTTGAGTAGGTGAAGTACTGGATGTGTTTAATCTTTATTCTCTACTTTTGATAAAAGTGGATACCCCAGTACCTCCTCTACAGATTGGTTGGAAAGTAGCCACTTCTAGTAGATGTTGCAAAGAAGGATTGGGCACTTTCAAGTTCCTTTCCAACTACACAGTTGCATCAATGGTTTGATCTAACATGTGTATTCCATCTAGAGTGAAGAGACAAATATTTTCCTTAAGAATCTAATTGACACCATCCATAAACCATCCCCTTACTACATCTTCGAGTGATCACTCAATCGGTTGGACCATCTATTGCAATGTGAAAAAAAGTTTCCTCATAGTTTTTGCCTTTCAAAACCTTCGCAAGAACGCTATGCGCAAGGCATCACACATTGCAAAATGATTCGGTGCAGACTCTATTAACCATCAAACTGCTTCTCCTCACAATGCAACTTGGGAAACTTGACATTTCTATGCATCATCTTGTCCACCTTCCAAGATATCATACTGAGTCTCAAATAATAGAACATGAACATCTAGGGCTTCATCCATTTTGCTATTAAAATGATTAAATTGCATAGTGCTAATGGATTGCACCAAAATTGCCATTTGATGCACTAACTATACTTGCACTATTGTGTTACCTATATTTATTGGAGTGGCTTCCATTCCAAATTCATTTTATCCTCAATCTGTAATCCTTGTAGTTCTTCGCCTAGGAAAAATAAAAAAGTTTGGTCATTAGGTTATAATCCTCCATAGTATTTTCCTCCTCATGCACTGTTTTGTCTGTAGAATACTGACTTCCAACACCTTTATTGGCACTCATGGTCAAGCACAAGTTGCAAGAACACGTCAAAGAAGTGAACACATAAGAAGAGAGAGCATGTAGGGAGCTCTAAGCAATATATGTCAAATTTTGAAAAGGATCCCCTCTAAAATGAGTGATTTTGATCACTAAAAGGATCCCCTCTTAAGTATTGTGTATCACAGGGTTGATTATCATGATAGTCCGATATCATGTATCATCAATACTTTTCAAGTATCATGTATCGTCAATACTTTTCAAGTATCATGTATCATATAGCTTAGGTATCATGCATCATGGTCAATTCTCATATCGTGTCATGAGTCCAAATATCATGCATCCTCGTGTACCGTGTATTGTGTTGAAACCAAATATTATATCGTGGTAAATTTTATATCATGTATCATGCCTAAGGAAGGTATCGTATTATGAGGGCAAATATTGAGTGTTGTGATCAAGTTCAAGTGTTGCATATCATAATTAACCTCAGGTATCATATCCTCATGTCTAATATCGTGTATAGTGTAGGTCGGGGTATCGTGTATCATATAGCTTAGGTATCGTGTATCGTTTTCTCTGAAGTATTGTGTATCATGACAAGAGATAGGTATTGTGTATCGTGCAAGTTTAGAGTTAACTTGGGTAATTGTTTTTAAGCAATTAAGAGAGGATTCCCCAAGACAACAAAAACATAGAACTCTTCTTGAATAGAGAAATGGAGGAAGATTTTTGGAGATTCAAGCCAAATCAACTTAGCAAACTAGGCAAAGCCACCATCTATGAGTTCAAAGATCCTAAGATACTATGCAAAGTTATCTATGTGGATAACAGATTGGAGAGAATGTTTTTGGTGACAGAGCATGGCAGGCATGCATACACTTGGAAGGGTGAATCGATCTTCCCTCCACCAAGATAAAATGTTTCCCATGGCCTCCAAGGAGCAGGATCATCCCATGCTCATGAAACCCAGAGGGAAAGAGCTAGAGAGAGACTTGAAGTAAGTTTTGCTAACCTAATGGGGAGAAAGAACTCGAGCAAAAATGGATCAAATGGATAATGAAAGACCTAGAGGTGAATAGAATCAAAGAGGCATGGATGAGTTTCCCTTGCAAAGGCCTAGAGAACATCCTAGAATCTTAAGACCTACCCAACTGGTTAAATCCATGAGGAATTACTTCGATGTCACTCGAGATCCTTAAGATCATGAATTAGAGTCTACACGTGTTAAGAGCTCAACAAGTGGAGGACATGTTCAGTCACTATAATTCCTTTTGCCTTACTCTCAAGAACACTGCCTTAACGTGGTTTCAACCACTACACCAAGGTCAGTTCAAGAATATATATCATTTTCTAGAAGCATTTGTTACTGAATTCTCCAAGAGTGGAATCAAACACAATACTTCATCGTTGATACACAGCTTCAAGCAAACACCCCAAGAAATAGTTTGACTAGTAGGAAGAATATGTAGACAATACCAAGAAAGATGTCCTATCCCATAACTACCCACACCAGTCAAACAAGTGGCCTCATTTTTATGGCTTACTAAGCACCAAGTTAAGATCATATGTGTACTTGAAAGAGCCTAGATCCATAGAATAGTGTGTGGGGATGTGCATAGAAATAGAGGAAAACTTGGGTGAAGAATTAGAGGTCTCTAAAATCTATGAAATTCAGATAGCTCTACCATGTTTCACTTCCAAACCATCCACTTCCATTGATGAACTAGAAAAAAATGTAGCTTAATAGTTAGGAGTTTCAAGTAAGCATAACCCTAGGATGGTCTCAAAGAAATAATGTAACAATTGCGGAGGAGTCCACATGGTTAATGTTTGCCCGATCATGGCTCAACCCCAAGGAAACCATAATAGTCTAGATTGCACTATTGAGAGAAAATACACAAACAATACAGCTCAAGATTGTTCGTATAATTGGCAAGCTATTAGACAAACTTATCAGCAACCTTACCAAGAGGGTAGGTATCAGAACTAATACCAATCGATGTATTATAGGCCACAACAGTAATTTCCACTACAATACCAACAACAATACGAGACACCATATAAGCCACAAGCAGTCCTAGGAAACCAACCACCGCCTCCTACCAATGTGATTTCCGTTAAGTATGCAGAGGTAGAGGAGAATCCTAATAGATCATCGGTGCCGCTGACCCGTTTGATCTCAAAAAATGATCTCCATGCTCAAAGTTCTGACTACACCCATGGAGATAGTCCACGAGCTTATTACATAGAGTGCCCCAAGCATAGTGAGACTTATGCGTATCAATATGAGGCAATACCTATGGAACCAAATTAGGAGCCAAAATACTCCAATGTCATGTATATGAATCCTAACCGAGGCCCAAATTGAGACAAATGAGACCAAAAGCCCCTAGAGGAGCATGTTTTAGATGTCAGGGTGACCATTTCATTTGTGAATGTCCCCACCCACAAGCTTCGAGACAATGAAAAAACAACACAATACAAGGTTTTTATTCCGAGTGCGGCAAAGAAAATCTCTCGAAAGATTGTCCAAGGAAACCCTCTAGTGAGCCCAAGGTAACACCAATTAATGTGGTAGGGTTAGTGGTGGATTCAAGTTCAAGTAGCACTAATGTGGCTCCTATATAGGCAGTCACTAGGGCACAAGCCCTAAAATGGGCTAAACCAATTGAACAATTTGAGTCAAGTAAACATGAGAGCCTAGTGAGAGGAAAAGAAGAACTTGGAAGGATACCAAGGAGAAGGCCAATCGTAAATGGGCTAGAAAGTTATCTAAAGTAGAAGAAAGGTTGAGAGACGAAAAAACAAAAATTGCAATCATTGCATCTCAAAACCCCTTACATGCCAAAAATCCATCCACTCCACTTCATCCCACCCCACCACTCATTGTGAATAGACCACAACCAGGGTCAGTTCTGACAGATCCAATGCTAGAAGGCTTGGACATGATGTTCAAGGTCCATCACACCTGACTTCAAGAAGGTCCAACAGTTGCAAACCTAGAAATAGTTACCCCAGAGCAGATTTGGAGATTGAATAGACAAAATTTTGCTTGAAAATGGTAGAACTAGCTCAAGCTATGCTTGAGACCAGTCAATTGTTCAATCAAACAAACTCTATCAAATTAGCTTTGCATTTCTAGGGTTTACTAGAAAGACTAGAGCAGTTGATAAACAAGTTACATGTTTCTTTACCTCCACATGCTCAACCACTGTTGAAAGAGAAAGCTCACCACCAACAAAAGTTTATGTTCCTGATTCCATGGATGTTGGAACACCTCTTTCAATTACAAAATACTCTCAAGAGTTCTTACGAGAAATATAAGAAGCGAAATGGGCCAAGGAGAAAGGTAATCCCCCTCTTATTTCTAAAATTGATGATCTTCATGATCAATTTCCCCAAGACATTCCATCTATTTATGGAGATCAAGCAAAGCAATAAGAAGACAAAAGATTAGATTTTGAATCTATTTCTTTGCAAGAGTTGTCACAATTCATAGGCCCATGGGAATCAGAATCTCTTCAGATCAGAGCTACTACAATATTGATAAAAAATGAAGATGTAGTGGTTCCAAGAAGCACTGAAGTCCTGAAGAACACTATGGTGTAGTGTCATCTCACCTTAGAAGAGCTGCTCAAAGTAAAACCTGAGTTGTGGAAACATGTGGCGGATCAGGTTCTAGAACTTTGTTCCAATATGTCAAAAGTAGGCTCTAAGCAAAAAGTCCTAGAGATACCTCTAGACAAAATAGGAGACATGAGTGAACATGAAGAAGGTAGTACTTATCTTCCAACCACTTACCAAGGTTACACAATCAAAGTTAGCTTAGATTCAAGTGCTGGTGTTGCAATTGCGACCATCTCCTTGCGGAAGCAATTGGGCAAACCCGCATTAAGAGCAACTAGAATGAAGCTTGAAAATGGCTGATGGCCATATTGAAAGACCTCAAAGATTGCTAGAAGGGATAACTCTAACCACTTGTGGAGTAGAGTTTGAGCACACCTTTTCTATAGGTGACTTTGGCAAAAATAACATGTATAAAATGGTCCTAGGAAGACCCTTCTTATGGCAATTGCAAATAGTACAAGATTGGGGAACCAACTCCTTGTACTTGCAACACTTAAGGATCACAACCAAGGTCAATTTGAAGGATTATAACTTTAGAGATGTACCACATCTACAATGGAATCCTATCCACAAGGTGCAAGAAGATTCAATCTCTGTGCACTCTTTAAGCTCCTCTCATCCATCTTGGATGCATGAAGATACTCACTTGTGGATGTGCAAGTTCACAAAGGAAGAGGGAAGATGCCTAAAAGCGAGAGAAGAAGGCACTTGTCAAGGAGCCATACCAGTTAGAGACCCAGCCTACACACGGATGATCTTTCTAGATGAGGAATTTGAGCCTCATGGTTGGGAAGAAATCTTAGCCACCATGGACATCGTTGTCAATGAAGAAGAGCGGATACCTCATTGTGATGAGGAGGGTTATGATATCAAAGAAGAAGAAGAGGACAATGACGATCTAGAGTCCATTGTGATGGATAGTTTCTTTGATTGAGAGGAGCACTATCTAGAAAATGTAGGGGCATTTACCCAAAAAGAAGAAGAACCTCACACAAGCAGTAAAACTATAAATTCAAGGGAGGAAAGTGAAGGTAGTCAAAAGAAAAAAAAGCAATGAAACAAGTAGAGGAGGAATCATTGTTCAAAGTACAAGAGAATTTCAAGAAATATGAAGTTAATGATCAGAAAATTTTGGTACGAATGCCAAAGAGAGAGGCCATCATAAGAGAAGCATACGATAATAAAGAAAAAACAAAAAAAATCGTAGTAAACATCGAAGAGAACGAAGAGCAGTGTATGCACATAGGGGAAGACCTAAGTGAAGAAGAAGAAGTAGAGCTGATAGCTTCACTAAGGGATTGGAGTGCTTTGCCTGTAAGAAAGCTCAAAAACACACACACATATGCAGTCTCAATAGCCCTCTCTCTCTCACTTGCATGCAGAAATGAGGAAAATGGCGAGAATAGGTGGATTTGGTGAATTTTCTAATTTTTTTGGAGTGGAAGAAGATGATGCAGTGATGAAGGGGAAGTATAGGGGAGATGAAAAACACTAAAAACTATGCAAAAACAACAACAAAATCTGAAATAATTACCTTCCAATGCTGATTCTTGCTATACTCTTACCATCAAGTGTTTGTCCTAGAACTTGATCCATGACAACGGTGCCAAAATTTCATGTAGCTCAAGCATAAGCACCACCTCCTTTACTTGTCAATTTGTGGAAGAGATATGAGTGATATGAAGATCATGAACACAAGAAGTAGTGAGAGTGAAGATGGGAAACCTGGAGATGCACACACACATAGACACATAAGGAAGAGACAAGGAGAACACAATGGAAGGTAGAAAGTAGACTCTAGTGCTCAATTACACTCTTATAAGCTCAAAGCTCTGAAAAAAGTAACATAAAGCATATTTCTTTGAGAAGAAATGACTGCATGGCTCCCCATGACTCTTTGTAGTCCACCTCTACATGCTTGCTTTGCATCTATGCCTTTGGCTACTGCCAACATGCCCTCTCACTAAGGACCCCCATGTAGAATTCACTTTGAGATAAGATACCAATATATTGCATGTTATCCAAAGAATAGGCCTTCCATTGCAAACCTTCACATCTTGATGATATCATTGGATGAGGGACCCCTTCCAAAGGATACATAGATACCTTATCAAGTAGATAGGGTTCTCCACCTAGACGAAATTGCTTCCTTGGTAGTATAAACAAGAGGGAGGGGAAAGCCTCTCAATAAGAGTTAGGTCAAGAACTAGTGGCAAGAGAGGAACCAACAGGAAGGGAACCTACAAGGGCAAAGGCTTCAACGAGCAAAAGGAATAGAGATGCTCAACCAATTCATATTCAAGACCATTCAAACATGAATAAGGTTATAGGAAATGCTTATAACCCGAGTTGGTGAGAATTAGAGGATAGATACAACCCCAAGTAACCAACCAAAACAAAAGATGTAGAGCTATTAAATACAATGAGGAAGGAAGTATTTTTCAAATCTCTTAGGAATGGATGCAAAATTTAGATAATAAGTATTGCAAATTATTGGTGACCTATCCACTTCAAACCTTGTGGCAAAGACTAGTACTCTAAGTGAAGATAAAGTTTTTCGGGGATCCCCCCTTACAAATTAAAAGAACCCTATATTAATTGTAAGAATAAAAGAGAAAGTATCCAAAGGAGTAATTGTTGATCCTGATTCAGCCATAAACTTGATGGTAGAATATACAATGGAAAATCTTAAACTCCATCCCTCAAGGCCTTCCAACTTTCCATAACGTTAACTAATCAGAGCAAAATGAACCCCCTATTGTGGTGCCGAGAGAATACATCCTGGCCCAAGGTAACATTTTTACTTTGGATTTTGTTGTTTTAAGACTCCCACAAGTACCAAAAAGATTCTTGTTGCTAATTGGGAGACATTGGTTGAGACACCCAAGTGTTCTACATGACTTTGGAAAATATTGTTGATATATTTAGGTAGTGATGTGTGTGAACACTCTAGGACTGCCGGGGCACTTTTTTCCCTCTTTAGGAGATTTTTTTCCCCCTGGCTTGTATATATGCTAATTACCCTAATGGGCTACTTATCTTTGTACATTCTCTAGTAATACATTCAGTCTTGTGTGTTGTGCTCCAAGATTCTTCTTCTTCCTTGTTCTATTCATGCGCTTTCGCAGACGTCTAACTCCAACAATTGGTATCATAGCAGGTTGCGCTTCATCTAGGGCATCGTCGACACCTCACCGGTTGCAGTTTCAAAATCGCACGAATTTTGGTGAGCATACTCATCGTGTTTCTGAGATCAAAATAGCTTTGCTGTGTGGTGCCAAAATCGCGATCTAAGCTCGTTTCAACCTCCGAACGCACTATCGTAGCGCTTGTGCAGGATATTTCATCTTCTTGTGCCAAAGGTATATACCAATTTTTGTTCGCCAATTTAAGCATCTCAAAGTCTGCTAGAGGTCTAGCAGAATTCATATGGGCCTTTCTGTTAAACTTTTTGAGATATAGTTAATTTTTTGCATCAAGGTATTTTAGTCACCATCCATGACTGAAAGCACTGATGTATTTCGTATGTTGGCTGTTGAGGATAAGTTGGATGGTACCAACTATCCATTGTGGGCTTATATGATGCGACATGTATTGGCTGCAAAAGGACTCTGGAACGTTGTGCAAGGTGTTGAAAAACATCCTATCACACCTGCAACCGTTACAATTGTAGGTATAGAAGCTGATGCAAAAGGTGTCGAAGATGATGATATTCTGCATATTCTTGTTCGTGCTACGGTTTCTGTTGCACCTACTACAGAGTAGATTCATTGGGATGGCAGAGATGCTCAAGCACATGCATTGATAGATTTATCTGTCAAACGTGCCATTATTCCTCACATTCGCTCTTATAGAACAGCTAAGGATGCTTGGGATACACTTACCACATTTTACCAAGCTAGGAATGAGGCTCGTGTTGCTTACCTCCGAAAACAGTTGGAGAGTGAGCACATGAATGAAGGTGATTCTATGGATAGTTTCCTAACAAAGATCAAAGACTTGAAGGAATAGTTGATTTCTATTGATGAGGTTATAGCAGATAGCTCACTTGTGTAGACCGTTCTGAACGGTCTTCCTGATTCATATTAGAGTTTTGCTTCTACTCTTCGGTTGATGATGAAAGACAATCCAAATGCCTTGTCATTTGAGGAGTTAGTCTCTGTTCTGTTGCAAGAAGATCAGTCTAGGCAGCACAGGTCCAATATGCGAGTTGTAGATCAAGCTTTCCTGGCTAGTCAGAAGGGCAAAGGAAAATGGAGCTCTTCAACTAGTAAGTCGAAATCTGCTAATTTTGCACAATTGAAGAGGGAAGACAAAGATGAAAAGAAATCAGAAAAGCAAAAACTATTTTGCAAGTATTGTAAAGGAAATAATCATATCATAAAGAACTGTCCTAAACTGGCTGCAAAAAAGGCAAAGAAAAATGAGGCTGGAATGGTTGTGATAGAGGCCTCTACTCCAAAAATAGAGTCTGCTAATTGTTGAGAGTTCCATGCTCCACCCTTTTGTCCCAACTTACTTTCATTCTCATGCAAGCACATATATCCCACATGCAAGGGAATTCTCCCAAACTCCATATAAGCAAGACCTCTCCCTTCACTCCACACAAGTCATTCCACTCTAGCTCATTGCCAAGAGTGCACTTCCACTCCTCATGGAGACTCAATGCTCATAGAGCATCTCATGTAAGTCATTTCCATTTCTCTTTTAATTCATTCATCATGTTTTGTTATCTTTTGTTCCTTCCTCCTTAGCTTGTTAGATGTGTGCACATGAGTAGAGTAGGAGTAGTCCTTTTTCATTTCAACATGGTATCAAAGCATAGGTTCATTTTCTTTGGATTCATGTTCTCAATTTTGTTCATCACCTTTAGCATAGATACACTTTTTGTTGTAATCCCTCCCTCCCCCCCTTTATAATAATAGTGCTCCCAAGCACTATTTCATTTCATCATTTAGTTTGAACAATATCATAGTGCTTATTCATATCGTAGTACTTTGTTTCATTAGAATCTCTAATAGAATTGACGTAAGCACCATATATCTTAGACTTCCCTTTTTTTGTGGAAACCTGATCAGAACTGTTTTCTTCATTAACAAGTGCTTATAAGCACTGTCGATTAATGATAGTCCATGGCTTATGCTCTAGAGCATTTTGTGGAAACTTGCTTCGAGTTCTTATCCTCTGACATGTAGAGGGAGAGAGAACTGAAGTTGCTGTATAGCTCATTTGAATGTGTGATTTTTTTTTCAAAGAAACCCCACAAATTCTTCTCAAGCAAGTATCGCTGTGTGCTGCTAGTCTTGTGTGCACTCAGGGCACTCAGGAACTATTGTTGATCCTCTACCCAAGCGGTTCTAAGTAGGAAGCTATTTCAACGAGGATCATGAAGGGCTTGTGCAGCTCACCAGAGAACTCGTGGCAAAATTCTTCTGAAGATATCTACTAGACCGGACATAGTTCACAGCGGATAGATCATTACAAAACACTACAGATCGTGTATGAGTAAGAGAAGAGTCGAGTCTTGATCATCAGAAAGAGGAGATTTGAAGCAGCAACTTCCCATGAAGGATATGTTAGAGCTTCTGCCTGCTCCAGAGTAAGATGAGCAGCGAACCCGTGTGAAGCACGTTCATAGACGCACATGGGTCCATGCTTCTCTTCGTCAAAATCCTACAACTACAAGCCTTTGACAGAAGCAAGTGTCAACCTATACCAGCCTTGGGCTGATGCGGACACATTCGGACCTAGAGTATTTGATGCATGAACAATATATGTCTGTAGAGAAACCTCTTGTCGGATACACATAGAGAGCGACGACATCATGTGCCCACCGACTATGTGGAAGAAGACAGCGAGAGTGTGGCTGCAATTGTGCTGATGGATACAAACACTTCTACTGTGTCATGGATATGAGCACTTCTACTGTTGCGCTCCAAAGATTTCCCTACCGGCTACCTGAAGATAAAAGTGCATATATCTGCTACTGAGACACAGCTTTCAGACGGGGTATGCACGCCAATTCACCAAGTCCTGATGAAGGGTCTGAGCATGAGCGAAGAAAGTGCGCCATTTTTCAGAGAGAGAGAGAGAGAATTAATACGCTACTCGATGCATGAATTCCAGATAATGTACAACAGATTTGTGGTTCCTACTATAAAAGTCTGTGTGCACATTATTAAATGTTGGCAACGAAAAAGCCTGTGGTATGCAATGCAAAATGCACCGACTATTCAGAAGTTGCTCTACAAGTGGCCATACCCAATGCCCATTGTATATTCCATCCTTGCTAGTAACGGAGCGGCTACACAGTCCAGATGTTAGATGTTCACGATGAAACGCGCATGGAATGAACGTGTCTATTAAATGATTAATAGTTAAGAGAAATCACATGTGACGTGAACCACACACATAACAACGAACATTTTTCTTTTGAAATAGTTCACATTGAAAACACTTAAGCTTTAGAACGCGGTTTTTTCTTTTCAGCTCATAATTGGCACATCTTGTTTAGATGCAAACCACAATATGTACACATGGTTCCATTGTAAACCCAAGATTTTAATCTTATGAGGCATGTGCGATGGCTCTTTGTGAAGAGTTACACACCCCCATGTGTCAATATGGTAGGACCTTTCAAATGCTATGAAAAAAAAATTTCAAACACTTGTAAAGAGATTAGCCACTCCCACATTAAAGTGGTAAGACCTTCCTTTGTACCCTGATATATTAGCTCTAAGACTTTCTCTCCATTTTTAGGTACACATGTAAGGGAACCAAATCCCTTATTAAGGCAGCCATTGCATACGAACCTCCACTTCCTTCTCGACTATGGAAGAAAAGCATGAGTCCACCTTTAATGGGCAACATTTCCACACTTGGCAAGTCAAAATGCAATACAAGCTCATGAAGAAAGGCCTATGGGGCATTGCTAGTGACAAGGAGAAGAAACCCGCTACGAGAGAAGGTGAAGCTTCTTGGCAAATCAAGGACGAGAAAGCACTATCTACAATTTCCTTAGGATTAAGTGATCATTATGTGCATCACATTGATAAGAAGGGCATCACTTATGATGCATGGGCACAACTTGATCATCTTTTTGGCTCTAAAGCCAATTCTTCCAAAATTACCCTCCTTATGAACTTATTTGACCTCAAAATGGAGCCCAACTCCCCTCTGGCCTCCCATCTCAATATCTTCAAGAGTATGTGTACTCAACTTGTTGACATTGACAAAAAGCTTGAATGCATCTTTTAATCTTTGAAATGAGCAATAATACAACCAATTTGGACTTTCCTAGACTAAGATATGGTCTCTACAAGTATGACATGCCAAACTAACCAACTAGTGGAGATGCTAAAACAAAGGTGGAAATGTGATTCTTGAAGTTCCTAAAGGCATTATTCCATCCATTAAATCTTTAATTTCTCTCTATAAACTCAAAAAGAAATAAATGAAGATACTTCCTCATATTTTCATATTTCAATTCCTCCCTTCTTGCATACTAATTTTCTCTTAAAAGAAAGGCATGAAACAAGATTTTTACTTTTTTGCAAAAAGTTAAATGGAAGATTTTAGCAAGTTTCTAATCCATTTCCAATATGATATTTTCTTGTTTTTTGTTGGGAATTGAACTCAAAACCTCCTAGTGAGTGTGATGGGCAAACCATTTGTCCCAAAAGCCATGGTTGAGGATTACTTCCTAATCCTCTCTCTTAAGGCATGCTTCAACCATCTCCTACTAGGATTATGTGACATTCCTTCCCCCTTAGATTGAGCATTGTCCTCAATGCTCACTTGTAGACCCTTCTATCTAACTTGGGCCCTTTTCCATGTTTGAGCACCTCCACTAGCCTCAAATTCCAATGCATGGACCTAGTTTAGACCTATCCAACCCTCTGTTGGTTCCCGAATGCCCATGCACATTCTTGTTCAGTTTTAGACTCACCTATGGTCAAGCGCTTCCCAAGTGCCTATGATTGAAGCTTCTTACCTCCATCTTTCCATGCTTCCTCAACTAGGCTTTGATACCAATGTTGGGAATTGAACTCACAACCTCTTGGTTAGGAGTGTGGGCTAACCACTTGCTCCAAAAGCCATGGTTGATAATTACTCTCTTAAGCCATGCTTCAACCATCTACTACTAAGATTATGTGACATTTTTCTAATTCCTCATGATGATACATATACCACATTCCAGTTATGTATGCATTATTCCATGAGAATCCTCTTAAACTCTCTCTATTCTTACTCCCAAAAGTGGAGATTCGCTAAAATTAGCACTTGAAATTTAGTCCAAAAAGAGCAGAAAGGGGGACTTTGAGGATGCGAAATTCCTCCATAACTCATCGCTTTTATGAATCTAATAATTCCGTAGGAAGTCATATAAAATACTCTCATTATGTATATTTTTTACCATCCATCCATACATAATGCACATGTTTTTCCCTCCCCCAAAATGGGAGTTTATTAAATTTAGGTGTTGAATTTTTTCTCAAACAGCGATGGAAAGTGGTCTTGTGGAGCCTCAAACTCCATCCTGCATAACTAATTTTTGGATTTCGTGACTCTAAAATGAAATCTATGCACTTTTTTATATGTATGCATGTTTTTCCACCAATCTATGGAAAATCCCTCTTCATTTTTCTTTCGAAAATGGCTAGTAATCAAAATAACACTTGCAAACTATGTAAAATCATGCAAGAGGGCTATTTTGGAGATACTTAAAATTTATGCTTTCTTGCAATTTGAGGGAATCCTTGAATATAGATAAAAGTACATATGTCATACTCCCCATACATATGCTTTCCCTCCAAGATCTTGGCCTCTAAGTCCTTTGATTTTCTTCTTTCAGTTTGGGACTTTATCTTTTTATTCCTAGGAGTAACAAAAGATTTCATACCTCAATAGCCTTGGAGACATGATCTTGCACAAACAAAAAACTCCATCCATCATCGAACCTTGAATAGACCCCATTCCAAGCAATTGGGGCTCCAAATAAGAAGATGAAGAGGAAGACATGTGTTCTTTGCACGATGCTCATATTTTTATGTCCTTCCCTGAGAAAAAGGAACAAATACTTTTTCGAATTGCCTTCCCTTCAAGTGCTTATTCCTAGTCATCTGCTTCTTCTCCAAAAGCCTTCGTCATCTCTAAATCTCCCCTCTCCTTAATTCCATTTCATAACAGCCCTCTTATGTGAGAGAGATTCGCTATTTCCTTTCTTATTATATATATTTGTTGTTGAACTCTATGCAATTTGAGAAGAAATGTCTTATAATTGATTTCACAAGATTCCTTCATTCTCAAGTGCATGACATGCTGGCTAAGCCATGCACCTCTAATATTACCAGCATAGGCTCAATTCCCACATTCATAACATGCTCTAGTACAAGTGTCAAGATACTCTCTTAATTTTGTCATAGCCCCACAAGGATAGAGCTCTCCTGAGATGTCAATATACCATACAGAGGTATATTTCTCGTTCATCACCCAACCATGCCCAAACTCTCACTTTGGTTTGTCACCCTATCGTGCCCAAACTCTCACTTTGAGACTCTCTTCTGAGAGACTTCTTACTACCCCTTCTACCTAATCTGGAGTGATACCCAAAGGATGCCATGTGACATCCTTTTCAAAAAGTGGTTCACACCCCATATAAATATCATGTGACAACATATGACCTTAACTTTTCACTCAATAGATCATCCAAAAACAAGGAAACTTGTTTAGCTTAGGTAGGCAATTTTGGAATGCCTAAACCTACATCTTCGTGCAATTTGCACTATGTATAAACAAGAAAAGGTTTAACCAACCATTCCTTCACAAAGAAAGCATGGGGATGGTCATGATGTTTAGCCATGATGGCTTTTTCTCTTTTTAAAACTTGGGGAATATTTCCCCTTCAATCAGTTGCAAAGTTTCTAGCTTCTCTATAATTTGTTCAATGGTGTTACCTCTCTTGAAATAGTCCTTCAAAACTTGCATCATGCCATTCCAAGTAGTAAAGTGGTTGTTAGGGAACTGAACGAACTACTTGTCTACCAAGCATTCCAAGGTGGCAAAAAAAAATGAGGAAAGCATAAGCATCTTCTCCTCCCCGCAACACTCTAGTTTTGCATAAGGAAAAATACATACTGACATGCTCATCAAGGTCCTAACTAGTTAATCCTTTGAAAGAAAGAAATTAAATACTTAGTCTAGAGACAAGGTTTCAAAGTCTACCTAAGTAGGGGCTACCATGTTCATTGGATTGGTTGCCATTGAAAAGCATAGATTAGCTACTTTTCGTTATCTCATTATTCTTCTTACTTTGAAGGTGATTGGTTCTCTAGTCATGAGCTAGGTATCTCTCCTCAATGGAGTATGTTCTAGAGAGATAAATTTAGAGTAGCTTGTTCAATAAGTCTAATGTTGACATATGGTTGCGAGGATATTCTTTTGCAACTTTTGAGAATTTATCACCCTTTTCTTCTAAGCTGAAGCAACCATTTTCAAACCAAGCATGCCAAATTTGTTTTGGTTTACTTTGTGTTGAGAATATGAGAGTGCATCCCCATTTTGTATCTAGGAGATGTTCCATTTCCATTTCATTTCTTTTTTATATTATATCTCATTGTATTTGGGTACCTTTCCATTTGCTTCTGCCTGTGTATTCATTCTCCTTCAAGGGGACTAATCCCACATATGATGTAATGTGGAGAACCCCCTCGAACTCTATATAAGGAGGGCCTCCCCCCCACTTTGTACTTGGTTATGAGCTTTAAGAGCATACTCCACGTTCTTGACAAGCTCATTCTAATCCATGTGAGTTTTATCATTTCATGGTCTACTCACTTTTGAGTCTCTTTCACTTTGTGAGTACTCTCTTCTTTTCATTTTGCTTCCAAGCGTGTACTCTCTACATAGTACCAACGCATTAGGTGGAGGTCTTGGTGGTTTTTTCTTTTGGTGGTGCATTTGGAGGTAGTGATGGTGCTTATGGCAGAATTCTTTTGGTGGTGAACTTTTCATAATCATTTTCATGCATTGAAAGCACTTTGAATGCTATTTTGTTGGAACATCAATCTTACACTATGCTTGAGGTGGATTTGATCTACATCAAAGGCAATCGTGTCGAAAGAATATCCGTTGGAGAGTTCTTTTTCATATGCTCATTTATTGTATTTTTTTGAGAGATTTTTGATGGTTCATTTACCGTTGTAAAAGCCTTGAGCTTTACACATGTAAAGGTAGAAAGATAGAGCCCAAATACCACGAATTTGTGGTGGTTGAAGTTGCATTCAATCAAGCAATCAATCACCTAAAAGTAGATCAAACTAGATCTTCACTTTTCCTAGATTGTAAGAAAGTGAATTGATTCGCTCCAACAACCATTCCCACCTTCATTTGAATTCAAATTCAACTTGTAGAAGTCGTGGAACACTCCTAGAGTCTACATAAGGACTTGAAATCGCTTGTACATTACATGGAAGCAATATACATACACTTGTGACCATCATTGTCTTGCTCCTTCAATTCTCTGCATCATCTTCTTTGCCAACAATAATCTTGCAGAGGCTGCTGCTCTCTCTCTAGAGCTTCAAATTGAGTGCATAATGACTCATTGGAAAGGTATAAGTATCTAGTTTATGCCTGTAAATTTTTAAAGCATTTGGTTCAGCAGATTTGGACAAATCTTAGTTTTTCTGTCTCAGGGTCAATCTCTACGTATTCCTGAAAAATAGGAAGTACCACCGGTGAATGTCGCATTCATTCCTATAGCATATTTTGCTTATTCCTTATACTTTTGTGCATACCATACACTCAACCCTATGTGTATCGCTCCCATAAAAGGATTTTTTCTAATTGTAATCACGCTGGTCGCTATAGGCATTTGAAGTTCATTGTCTCTTCCATAGATAGTAAGTTTTTTGAGCTAGTCGACCCGCGAAGCTATCTGTTTTGTATCGACTCATTCTCTTTGATGCTCCAAAGTACATAGTGTGTTTCTTTGCACTTATAGCATGCATATAAGGTCTATTTGAGTCTCCATAAGCTCAAGGGCTGGTCTTGTGCCGGTTGGCTTGACCAAACTTCGTCGCTTCGAAACGCACTTTTCTACCTTCTACAAGCTTCTCCAAGTTCTTTCATATTTGCCCTCCCACCCAACCCTTTTTTAGTACTCTTTCCCACCCTCTCACCCTTTCTCTTGACAATTTTGGATGTGCTTAATGATCTTTTGACATACAAAACTATGCTTCATGGTCTTTTGACATCACACGTTACATCACTCATTTTCAAGTGGTTATGTGTTCTCATGAGGATTATCTCCCCTCTGTCCACTCCTCCAAGCCCCAGTCCACCACAACAAGTACACATCGACAATACTATTCAAGCCCATTCTTCTGTGACAGAGAACAAAGGCACGAAAAATGTGGGAGATGTCGACAACCTCTATTGATGCCTCCTTTCTTTGGTGAAGCCACAATTGTGTTGAAGTTGTTGATGCACATTCTGTCATAGCTATAACACTAGGAAACATTGATGGGCGAAAGAAGTGGTGATCTGCTCACCATTTCACACCAGCAAAAGACATCCACCATCTTTGTGTGTGTGTATGTGTGAGAGCGAGAGAGAGAGAGAGAGAGAGAGACCAAAGCAACCATAGTCTTGTGAAGCATGACACAGAGGAGAAAGAAGATCCAAGCACTTAGAGATGACTTGCGTTTGCAATGGAAGTTCTCACATCATAGATGACTTGAGTGAATCCTTTCAATTGGCTATGGCCCTAGCAATGTTGCATTTGGCTCCATGACCCGCTTAAATGTTTGACTTATAGAAACTTCAAATTCATATCGCATCTGTACATTGCAACCTCCTAAAATTTGGCTCCACGTGCCGAGTTATCAATGCGAACCTTTTCTATATAAAGAATTCATATTTAGTCTTCTAATTGTAGATCCTAATGGACTGCACATAAATCAATCCATTCTCTCCTCAATTATGCTTTATTGTTCATATTCGGTATCATTACATGAAGACCTTTGTAAATCATGATTTTTTATCATATTGGTTTGATGGCTTGAGTAAATTATTACAAGCCAAAGGGCTTTAAGAAAGGACAAAACTTCTAGGCCTTCAATTTTAAGGCAATATCCTTATGAAGGGTCACTTTGTATTCTCTAAGGGCTTTATTTTTTAAAGGGTTTCAACCCTCATCTTGGAACATCATCTGGAACTAAGTGCCCATCTATGTAGAACAAGAATATAAGAAGAAGATATTGTGTGTGTGTGTGTGTGTGTGTGTGTGTGTGCACCTTGGGAGGCTACTCTAAGCCCCCAAGTTTAACTCTCTCTAAGTTCATTTTGGGATCCTTTAAGCCCCCCTCCAAAGTTTCAACACATGTAGGGATACTCTAAGCCACCCCTCTCCAAGGTGTCAAATAGAGTCTTAGAATATTTGGAATGTCAAGGAAACAAAAGCATTAGCTAAAATTCTTTTAGCATGTGATGAATTGATAAAGGGTCATACCACTACCTCTAAGACTTCTAAAGAAGCTTGGGACACACTAACAAATCTATATGAAGATAAAACTCCTTCAAAGATTTATGCTTTAGAGGCCGATTTCCACAATATTTCTATTCATCCTCAAGACACCATCACAAAGGTGATAGCATAGTTTGAAGATTATCAAAGACTATTAGTCCTTTGTGGATGAAATATTTAAAGTGAAGACATGGCCATTAGACTTCTTAACAACCTTCCTAGATCCTATGAAACTTTTGTGACCACTCTTTACAATAGAGGTCAAGAACTCATTTGGGAGGAAGTAAGAAGAATTTTGCTTCTCCATGAGTCTAGGCAAAAGACTAAAGCTACACAAGCAAAAACTATGATTGCCAAAGCTACTTTCAACAAGACTAAAGGTAAAAAAAGGCACTCAAGATTCTGAGAATAAGGGCATGAAGAAGTTTACTTGCAACTTTTATGGCAAGCCTGGACGTGTATAAAAGTATTGCGTCAAGAAGAAAAGCAAGGACAAGTCCAAGTCTACTCCAAATATAGAGCATCAAACTCACTACAGAAGTGAAGACATTTTTCTTACAACTGAACACAAGGCACTTGTCGCATCCACTCTTAGCAAAGAATGAATTTTTTATAGTGAGGCTTCATCATACATATGCAATGGCAAAGAGGAATTTCATGAGTTTCAAAAGCACAAAGGCCATGTTGGGGATGTAAGGATCATGTGACCTTACCCCTATATTCATATATATACATCATTTATAGAACATTGCCTCAACAGAGATCATTATGTGGGTTTCAAGGCTCCCATGCATGTATGCACATCTCTCTTCTCCTCTCTCTTCCTCCATCTCCTCCTTGATCCTCTTGTTTTGCAAACCAAAGCCCTTCATTGGTATTAGAGCTTGTTGAAGGCTGGTGTGCAAGAAGCTTCAATGGAAGCTTAGGTCACAAGAGGTGAAAGTGCAAGCCGTCACCCTCAACAATTGTTCAATATTTTGGCCATAACTCGAGCTAGGAAGCTTGGATTGGTGTGTTTTAAATTTCTGCAATAGTTGATACAGAGGGCTACAACTTCGCAAAAAGGTTTAGAACCTGGTTCAGAGTTCTAAATCACCAAAAATTCAAAAAACACAGATCGATGTAGAAGAAGAATCTACAATCACTTGAATAATAGGTTGATTTTTGGGCTCTAACTTGAGTTTTACAAGTCAGATTCAAGCAATTCAACTTGCTACGTGTAGCGTGAAAAAGAAACTACAATTTTGTAGAAGAAGATAAATCCAGATTCTGAGTGATAGGTCACTAAAATTGCAAAATACAGAGTAACAATGCTATAGGTGAAGGTGAAATTGATAGCAAATGCTTTTTTTTTGTATATCTTAACACACCTTTGATTGATGCGTTTTATGTATCCTTACGTAGCTAAGATAGAGTTCTTGAAGTTTACTAAAGAGGGAAAATTCAAATTCAGAGGTTATGATCTCTGAAACATCAAAACACAGAGCAACATATTTTCACCATAAGAACCCTACTTGCTTTTGGAGGTTCATTTTGTTGTAGAACTTCTTTGAGAGAGATTTTTTGGTGTGCAAGCTCTTATTTTCAGAGCTTGAAGGCTTTGTCCATGTATGATCACTATGGTAGCTCCTCCACATGAGAGTAGAGCATAAACTTGTCATATGTTTGCATGCAAGATGACATTGTGGTATACCTTTTTTGAGGTTCATGTCATCATGAGGTTGGTCATAGCATTGTTAGTGGATGTATAGTGGCATTGTGGTCTATATCTCATTTATGTCACTTGGATATGGATTAGTTGTCGGTTGCATACATCTTATGAGAGTTGATTTTGGATCTTGGTTGGTACTTGTATTTTTATTTTTATGCAGGTACATGATCTAGATTGGAGCCTTAGTTGCATATCCATTTGTCACCTTGATTGGCTATTTATTTTAGCATATGGTCATTGATTTGATGTCTATTTACTGGTGTGATTCTTGGCATATGTGGATAAGGATTCCCACATGGTTATTTTGGTTCTAGATTCCATTTTAAAGAGGAGATGTTGCCAAAATTTTATTGGTTTTTATGCTAGATAGATGGTTTAGTAGATCCTCTATGCTTATGTGATAACTTTGAATCATTGCGTATCTCCATTTACTTGGAATTAGCTAGAGGTTATTTTTGACAGATTAGACCATCTTGTAGGATTCATTATTGAGTGGGAGGTATATCGCCATTGTATTGGTGTGTATTGTCATCAGTTTTTTGGCATATGTATTTACCATTATCTTTGGTTGGATCAATGACAGGTGGTGATAGGTTACTTATTATTCTTTAATTATTGGTTATCTTATTTGATTGCTCAGTTTAGAGGGGATACTATGTTGAATTTTTTCCAGGATTCTTTCACATCTACTTGATCAGCTTGGAGACTTGGTGAGCAGGATTATGCTCATGGTTTTATGTGCATGCTAGATGCATGTTTATGTGACATGTGGTTCACATGGTTTCTTATCCAGCGAGATATTTATGATGTGAGTTATGCATATGGATATGCAAGTGTGATCCTATTGAGCATAGAGTATTATTTCTAGTCTCTTGTTACATTGCTAGTCTCTTAGATCACCAGCATTGTTTCTTCTCAGTTTGATGGCACTAACTTTCTAAGATGGAAAGATCGGATGTGGCATACATAGTTCGTGTAGGGTTACATATGTATCATGCATAGAGATGCACAGAGACCTCATGGCATGCCCTACCATGTATAGATGGATATGGATGCATTAGCTAGCTCCACTATCTGGTTACAACTTGTGGATTCCATATATGAGTATGTTATGTATGAGGAGATGAGTAGTGCATTATGGAAGAGACTACATGACATGTATGTGATTCCATTGACTCATGTGAGACATAGATCACATTGATAGCTTTGATGTTGGCACTATAGCCATGAGGGCCAAATTGGACGGCGTTGCTTCAGGCGGATGCGATGATGACATCAGAGATTGGTGCCAAAATCACGATCTGAGCTTGTTTCGACCTCTAAATGCACTATCACAGTGCTTGTGTAGGCTATTTCATCTTTTTGTGCCAAATATATATATAGATTTCGGTTCACCAGTATAAGCTTCTTAGAGTGTGCTACAGGTTTAGCAAAACTTGGTAGGGTAGTTTTGTTCAACTGTTTCAGATAGAATCATTTTTCTGCATCAGGGTATTTTAATCAGTGCCCATGGCTAAAAGCAGTGATGTATTTTGTATGTTAGCTATTGAGGATAAGTTGGATGGTACGAATTACCCATTGTGGGATTATATGATGTGTCATGTATTGGTTGCAAAAGGACTGTGGAATATTGTTTAGGGTGTTGAAAAACATCCTATTACACCTGCAAATATAGGTATAGAAGCTGACGTAGACAACGTTGAAGATGATGATATTCTTCATGTTCCTATTTGCGTTGTAGTTTCTACTGCACCTACTATAGAGCGAATTCGTTGGGATGGCAGAGATGCTCAGGCATATGCATTGATAGCCTTGTCTATCAAACATGCCATTATTCCTCACATTCGCTCTTGTAGAATAGCTAAGGATGCTTGGGACACACTTACCACAATGTACCAGGCTAGTAATGAGGCTCGTGTTTCTTACCTCCGAAAACAGTGGGAGAGTGAGCATATGAATGAAAATGATTCTATGGACTTGTGCAGACTGTTCTGAATGGTCTTCCCGACTCATATCAAAGTTTTGCTTCTACTCTTTGTTTGATGATGAAAGACCATCCAAATGCCCTAACATTTCAAGAGTTAGTTTCTGTTAGGAAGATTAGTCTAGGCAGAACAGGTCCATTATGCGTGTTGTAGATCAAGCTTTTCTTGCTTGTCAGAAGGGCAAATGTAAATGGAGCTCATCTACTAGTACGCAAAAATCTACAAATATTGCACATTTGAAGGAGGAAGAAAAAGATGAGAAGAAAGCAGAAAAGCAGAAATTGTTTTGCAAACACTGTAAAGCAAGTGATCATGTCATTAAGAGCTGTCCAAAATTGGTTGCTAAAGAGGCAAAGAAGAAAGAACCCAAAATGGTTGTTGCAGAGGCCTCTACACTGAAAACAGAGTCTGCTAATCTTGTGTCGAATGAAGAATGGGCATTTACTACTGTTTCCAGTTTTGACCCATCTTCTCATGAGCAGTGTATGTGTGCAGTAGACTTAGATGTTTGGTATTTTGATAGTGCAGCAACCAAACATATTACCTTGTAGCGCAGTGAAGAAATTCACTTGAGCATGCCCCTACAGGGAATACTATCACATGTGCCAACAACTCCTCTTATCTTGTTATGGGAGTTGGTAAGATCATTCTGACTACTGCTAATGGTAGTTCTTTTACATTGTCAGATGCTTTATCTGTGCCAAGGATCAAGAAAAATCTGTTATCAGTTTCAACTTTAGCTAAGATTTGCTTGGTTGTGAAATTTATTGATTTGACAGATGTACATTTCATGATCTGTCAAATGGCGACATCATTATTGCTTCTGGCATTTTATGTCATTGGCTATATAAGCTCATAGACTATGAAAAATCTGTGAATGATTGAGCATGTGTAGTACATGATTCTCAGACTATGTCAGATGCAAAGCTTTGGCATGCACGCTTTGGTCGTCTCAATTTTTCTAGATTGCTACGCCTGCAGAAATCTGAAATGGTGTCCTCTTTGCCCAAAGTTGAGGCAAACATGTTTGTGAAGGCTGTATTTTGTGCAAAATATAGCATTCCTCCTTTCCAAAATATGGTTCGGTTCGAGCTACTGAGAAATCGCATCTTGTTCACAATGATGTCTGTGGTCCTATGCAGACACCCTCTTATGGAAACTATCTTTACTTTGTGACTTTTATGGATGATTTTTCCACGCATGCATGGGTATATCCATTGAAAGCAAAGTCCAAAGTGTTTATGTGCTTCAAATAGTTTTTGGTTTTGGCTAAAAATTTGTCAACATGTAAAATGGGCACCCTCCATTCTGATTGAGGGGGGGGGGATATGTGTCTTCTAACTTTAATGCATTTTTGGCTGAACGTGTATAGTGTCGTATACACCTCAACAAAATGGATTCGCTGAGCAAAAGAATAGGTCACTCATGGAGATGGTGAGGTGTATGGTCAAGAGTCATGCGATAGACCTCACACTCTAGCACCTTGCTTGAAGTTGGAAACTATAGCTAGATATCTAGCCTATATGTCATTGTTTCCTACTATTTTGTGTCACATGTAGGATTAAGTGGATCTTCATTCAGATGATACAATGCACCATGGGTTCTTCTTTCCCTTTTCCCTAACTGATGCAGAGCAAAAGAGGCACTTTAAGGTATTTCATCATCCATACCTAGCTCTTATGTCTACCTAAGAAGGTTGATATTATCACATCTTCTCAACATCTTCCATTGCAGATACTAATGAATGACTATCAGCTAGTTTTTCATTTATGGGTTCCTCAATCGTGTTGATTACATTATGTGGGATTATATGCTTGCTTCCTTTTCATAGTAGATGGCATGCATGAACAATTCTGCTATACTCTAATTTCATCTATTGATGGGTTTTTATCTCTACATACTCTCTCGAATCCGAGAGCTTCATGCTCTTTCCTTTGCATGATGAAGCTAATCCAAGCATGATATGAAGTATGCTCTTATATTCTACATCTTGAGAAAAACAACTTAGGATGAAGCTATTTAAAGATTTATTTTAGCAAACCTAAATATATTATTGGCTCTAAGATTGCCAAAGAGGAAGGGTGATTTTTTTACTTCAAGAGGTAAAGTCAAGGAATCCTTTCATTGTAGAGGAGATCCAAAAAATGTCAAGGTCTGTTTGTAGGCGAGAAACAAATAGTGGAATTTGTGGTAGAAGGATGATGGCTCTTGCAATGGATCAACAAAAGGACATAGTTTATGAAAACGATAAGTATTCTTTAAGTTATGTTTGATTTCAATTCTTCTTTACCATAAGTTTCATTATCTTTTTTTATATTGAAGAATTAAAGATAATTTTTTTGGGCAAGCACGTATGTGGTGAAAGGGAATCAAGTACATTAAGCACTCACATGCACGCTTAAGTTATCTCTTCCACTTCATGCAAGGAAAAGAAATTATGTATGTGCACTTCTCTTTTTCAAAAGAAGGCTTTTCACGCACAAGTTTCTACATAAAATCTTTAAAGATTTTATTTATGCACATTTCAAGCTTTTCTTCCATTAGGAAAAGGTTTTAGATGCACTCAAGCATATGCATTAACATATTGATATATAAACATGGAAGTAAAAGTAGTATGATAATGCATAATAGGAAAGTGCCCAAAGGGAACTAAGTGCATGAATGTTGAGCGTGCTTGGAGTAAATCAATGCTTGAATTACACAGGGCATGCAAGAACATGCAAGCATATGGAGTTTCATGCAAGCATATGTAATTTCATGCAATTAGCATATGCATTTGCATGCTAAAGATGAGGCACATTGTCTACATAGAGCAGCTTGGCATATAGATGTTACGATTACTGTGAACTTTAACATATAATTTATTGGATGGAAAAGGCCATAACAAATCTAGTAATAGAATACAACTATAGTAGACCATTTATCCATCTGTCAAATTTGTTAGTGCTTAGAGTATCTTGGAGACTGAAGCGTTCATCTACAGCATCAACCCTATAATTTATACAAAATTCTGATACTCTTCTGAGCTCAACCTTGCAGGAATGAACAAAGTTTTTATGGACATGGGAGTAGAACTTGTGGTTTTTTCTAACCTAGATGTGCCGCATGATTTGGGCTCTCCATAGCTGCCAAAGAACAAGCTCCATAGTAACCAACCTTAGATAGTCCAACATAGTTAAAGTAATTGTTAAGTAAATTCCAAAATTTTGAGCATGCCATGAATAGTTCAGAAATAGGTGGGCGAGATCCTCCTTCTTGCCACAAAAGTGTCACTACCCATGATCAATAATTTTATACTTCTAGTTGAATGCTTGATAGTTAGGGGAAGGCCCATAGAGTCCTAAATATGTACCTCCACTAATTATTATTCATGAGGTCTTCCATCTCCCATTCAACTTATCCAAAATGTAAGAAATGGTCACAATCTACTTCTTGAAATAGTTGTACATGTGAGTAGCAATAGGTTTATTGCAAGTACAATTTTCTAGCTTGTTCTTCAAGAGTCTTTTGTGCTCCATAATCACCTCTTTTCAAGCAGTAGAAATACTAATAAGATTAGCAATCACAAAGTCTTCTAGCAACTCATCATTCTGATAGAGGGTACTCCAAGATTCATAACCAATTTTTCTACTATTTTTTTTGCTCTATGTTCGATTCCCCTTTCTCCCAATGGACTATCCAATCAAGCCAAATCGATTCATGCAAAAAGTAAGAAGAATTAGTGGAAAAAACAAGGTTTAATTTTTAGCATTGCTTAACTTTCATCCACGCTTTCCACATGTTGCAAGGCAACCTGCTGCTTGAAGGGACAAAGACAAGAGGAGAGGACACAATATCCCAAATAGCAGTGTTAGTCCAAGATTTGAAATTTGTGAGAGAGATCTTACGATATTCACTTTTAATCAGACATGCCCAAAAGTCATTAGAATCAAAAGGTCTCAAAATCCATTTTGCAGACATATTCTTATCCATTCTAATAGGACAAAAAATCCCCAAAACACCTTCTTCCTTACTCATACAACGAATTTCCAAGAAACTTTAGGTATTTGGTGCAATTTGAGTTACCTCCCCATAAGTATCTTCTAGCCAAAGTAATGACCTACAAAATTTGTTTCTAAGTAGGCATCCAACAACAAAGAAAGTATATGATGGAAGGCAAAGCATAATGATTAAGAAAACAGACACTCCATGAGTCAAGCTGTGTTGAAGAGACGTTCATTTAAAGATGTGAAACTTAGTTGGGACAATTTATGTGGAGTTTAGCAATCAAGGGGTCATGGTCAAAGATAAGTAAGGTGGGATCCATATCACAAGTGATTTGCTATAGCTCATGCAATCTATTAACATTCAGATAACCTCTATCAATTGTAATAGACAAAAAATCTTTTTTATTTCTATCATTCTAATTAGAGCCAGAATTGGTAGAAAAATCAACAAGGCTTTTAGAGGAGGAGGGTGACTAACCTTCTTTGTAATGCCATCTAAACTCTGTAAAATCTACCCCTGCCTTGTGGGATTTGGGGGGTCCCGTGGGCACTAGTCCCCTTCCCTTGTACTTTTCTTTTATTAATACACGGCCGAACTTCCTTTAAAAGAAGAAAAAAAAAACAAGGCTTTTAGAGCACATCATATTAACCTAGGTAGCCTTCTCTCTCTCCCTTGGATGATGTTGTTTTTACTTCCAAGTATATCCCTAGAATCACTAACCATATTGAAATTCCCCAAGATCAATATATCAACATTAATAGCTGACAACTCATTCCAACAATTAAATGTTTCAAAAGAAAAGTTAGAAGCATACAAACGTATAATTGATGGGATTGGCACACCTCAAAGCAACCCATTGATTTGAAGGACTAACAATTTTTTCTAGAACAGGATAAGTCAAGCCTTTTATGTTAAGAGAAACAACTTTAGCTAAATCCATGAAGAGGTATAGGAAATAAGTGTGATACCTGTGGTATAGTGAACAATTCTAAACTCTCTCCTAGCAACACAATAGCAACCAATGTTTATGAAAGAAGAGCCATAAAGCTTGTATGAATCAGAGTCAAATGCAAAAAGCTTATATTCATAGATCATAATCATTTTCTGTAGTTTTGGGTAGGTTTGATCAAGGAACCTGAAACCATTACAAGTTCTTTTCTTTTAGATTTAGAAGCACCTTGAAACTAAATGTTAGGCTCTTCATATTGGGTCATGGGAACATCATCACACGTTTCTATAGAGTTTTGATAGTCACTTATTTTATCTTCATTATTTTTGTTAAGTTGCTCACTAAAGGTATCATCATCAAGCTATTTCCTATCATAACCTTCCTCATCATTAGATGAAGGGACAAAGGAGCTATTATAGGAACCAGATTAAGAGGAAGAGCTTTATTCTTCCTTTTAATCTGAGTCCATCCATCTTCAACATCCACATTGGTAGCATCTGCTCTACTAGATTCAACTCTGTGTTCCTGAGTCTTAAAATTAAAATTATATTTCAAGTTATTAGCAGAAACATTATGAGAATTTTTTCCCAATCATTTAAAGGATTGGAAGCATTTTCTAATAGGACATCATAAGATTGACCCAATGATGGGTTTTTTTTTTATTTTTTTATTCTTAGGATTATATTTCTTGGCAACACTAGTTGACTGTCTAGGAATGCCTTTGGAAGCGCTGGCTAAATTATCTTTGATACCTTCATAATTTTCTTTAATATTATATTCCCAATGAGGACACTTATCTTCCCTTTGAGGACACAAAAGAGGGTAGTCTTTTATTAAATGGCCTTCTTTATAACAATTAAATCAATTAAGGGGCAGATTACGATAAACATTTTTTGTTTCATGTAATCTACAACCATCAAAATCTTTAATAATAGGTGAAGTTTTGATTTTTTTATTTTGCTAGGTGCACTTCAACCGTTATCTAGGGGTCCCACTTGGGATTGATTCCACTCCTCGGCTTGTGATGTAGAACTTTTCCAATTAGGTTACCCAAGGATAATACTTTATTGGTAGGACATGTGCAAAATGGCAAAGTCCTATAACTATCTTATCATATAAATGATTATGCCAGTTGTCTAAGCTCGACCTGATAATGAGGGTTCTATAATCCGAATCAAGAACAATTTTGTGAACATTATCAATTGCTTTGCCCTTGCTCTAAACGTTTAGGGGTTAGGTTTGTTACCTTCCATGTTAAACATAGGGTTTGTGTTGATCAATGACCTCCAAGCAGCCTTTGCAAAGGAAATGCTCGTTCCTTAAACTTGATCAGCCGAAGCTTTCTTTTCTAGGTCACATTGACACTCTGTGTAGCCATTTTTGAGTGCCACATGGAGTGCCATGCCTACCCCACAAGGGGGAGGCTACAACAACCAAAAACCTGAGACAATTTCAGTCGCAGGGTAGCAATATAGCATTAAACAAACAACCTTCCAACACACATGCCTTCGCCCATCTAGGCAAGACACGTGGCAGCCCTCCTCAGAGAAGGGCCCTTGCAACAAGGGTGAGAATAGATGCCTCTACCTTACAAGGTCGGGTGTGTGTCTTTCCGAATTCATTGTACTCTCAAAAAAGAAAAAAACAAGGGTCATAGCAGATGCATCACTAGGCCCCCCCCCCCCCCCCTTGTTTGCTCAAAACAAATTGAGTGCTATGTGTGTGTGTGTGTTTTTTTTTAATGGAGGTTCGGCCGAGGCCTACTCCCTCGGACTTTAACTTTGAAATTGGAACTGTACAAGGAAGGGCATAGTACCCATGGGACCCCCTTTATCCCACAAGAAGAAGGGTTTACAAGACTAGGTTAAACGGTGGTCACAACTACGGCGGGGATGGACAAACGATGACACATCAGCCACAATGCAACATCTTTTCAAGATACATGTCCCTTACATGTTGCTGCCAGGGGTTGAATCTTCGCCCCACCCCCCTCAAGAGGCGAAAGGCCCAACCACTAGGCGAGCGAACTTAGACATTGAGTGCTATGTGTTGAATGAAACACACCAATAAGAATTAAGATCCACACAACTGTGTTTTTTTCGGAAAAGTTCAGCCTTTTACTCACTTGGCTGGAAGCAAAAGAATCTCTGCCAAAGAAGCAACAAATTAAATTCCTTGAATTAATCCGCTCAAGCTAATATTGAAAAAATGAGTAAGTGCAATGAATCTACTGAGTAGAGCCATCGATGATGTCACAAAACTTTTTGAATTGGTCAAGTCAAGCAAGATTGAAAAAAGGAATAAGTGCAATGAATCTATATTGAGTAGAAATCATCGATGATGTCACAAAAGCCGCTCGCTTATTTCTCTCTGTGTGAGAATCCCTCAGATTTAATCAGATGCATCATGCTACTCAAAGTGGCCTCTCTCTCTCTCTCGCTCTCTCTATGCAGAGAACAAGAGAGGAAGTCGTTGCGAAGCTGTCAGATGGAGAGATCTGTGCAAAAAACAACAAAGCAAAGCGCCCTCTCTCTCTAATATCTATTTATCTACCTCTCTCTATTTTTCGCTCTCTAGAGATGGTGCACGCCTGGACAATTTATAGGGCGTTAAAGAAAACAGAGATCCATGTTTCAAAGAGCAGCTCTCAATGTCTCATTTCGCTGGCCTAGTGGTTGGGCCTCTCGTCTCTTGAGGCGGGGGCGAGGGTTCAATCCCTGGCAGCAATATGTAAGGGACATGTGTATCTTGGAAAGATGTTGCATGTGGCTGATGTGTCATCGTTTGTCCATCCTCGTGGTAGTTGTGACTGTCGTTTAACCTAGTATTGTAAACCCCTGTTCTTGTGGGATAAGGGGGGTCCCATGGGTACTATGCCCTTCCTTGTATAGTTGCAAATTCGAAGTTAAAGTCCGGGGGAGTAGGCCTTGGCCGAACCTCCATTAAAAAAAAAAAAGGAAGCTCTCGAAGAAAAACACTCTATGATGTCTAAAAGGGGGGCTTCTTACAATTGGAGATTTTTTTTTACCTATAAGATTAAAAGCTACTGAGCCTTCATGAGAGAGGAAAGGGTTATCAACTTTTTTTTGTAATGTTTTGTAATAAACCTTTGTTTTGTAATAAACCTTTGTTCATTCACTTACATAGTTGTTGTTTCTATTAATTAAAGTTTAGGAGAGTAAGCTATTGCGAAACTTCCTTTTGAAAAGAAAAATCTCTCTCTTTCTAACTTGCTTGCTATCTATCTCTTAATGTTAGATGGATGAAGAAGACTATAATGGAGTTATTTGATACGTCTTTAGAGATCGCTTGCTCTACCTCTTGCTCTCTTTGTCGTTTTTGCTACACCTCCTTGTGAAAATGTGAGATCGCTCCTATTATAGAGTCTTTTTCACATTTCTCTCCATTTTGTAGCCTCGAGGGATTGTGTTTTGACTTGCTTTTGTGCCCTGTTGTGTCAATGGTTGCCACCACCTCTCTATAGTGCACAAAACTCACTCTATTCATGGTCTTTGAGCTATAGTGAATAGATTGGTCTTTGAGCTATAGTGAATAGATTTCTAATGGGCTGATGTGGAAGAGAGTTGATCCCTCGCTCTGATATAACAAAGTGATAGCCTATGCATTTTGTGACGAACACTTAATCCCAAATCACATATGCTAAACTGAATTTAGAGCTCTTTTGACCATGTTTCGAGTGGAACACTGCAAACAATAGTGCTGCTGTGTCTTATGTGTTCAGACAAGAGAGTGAAACTAAAAGTGCAAGAAATGGTGCTTCCACCCTCTTTGAACACTATATACAACATATATAACAGAGAACTGTACATACATGTCACAACTGAGTATTAAAAAATGAATAAAATATTCATTTTTTTGAATGATGTGGAGCATGGTACACTCAAGGGACGAGGGGGAGGCTAGAACATAATTTTCGTTTTTGTACAGTGATGTGGAAAGAAAAATACTAGGTGTCTCCGCCCTCTGTGAACAACATGTGAAATACATAAATGATTAATTGGATAATGATGGTCTTCACTCTCTATCGCCGCTCATTATGAACTCAGCTTTATTCCACAAATATGAAGAGCCCATAGTGTTCATTGCAGTAGGAGATAATCAATCAAGGAAAAGTAGTGATTTTGGGGTTCATAATCAAGTTAAGACTCAGTGTCAATTTTATGCTAGCTACATAGTGTGAATACTAGGTCGGACATTAGGTCCGAAACAAGACAATACTAGTAAAGAAATAAAAAAAAAGCTTGAGAGTCCATTTTTGAGGTCTGATTGTCTGAAATTGAAGAGCTCTTGGAGCATTTTATACTTTTCTTTAGCTTATGAATAGAAGATTCCATCATTTCACTTTTGTTTTGCCTTGTGTGTGCATGTGTGAATTCTCTACTGCTTCTCGCTCACTCACTCACGTGTGCATTCCTATCGCTCATAATTGTCAACATCCTCAACTCTTCACATATTGACATTTATGAGGTGGATCTTCATCATGGTGGTACTTCCATTGTGCTAGAGCAACACCAAATTTGGCACTATTGTTAGGGAGCACGATTTGCAGACGAGCATGCGATGGTAAGATGTAGAGTATCGATGTTGGAATCATTGGTAAGTAGGTAATGTTTTTTGTTTTTCTTTACTTTTTTCATCACCATCATCATCTCCACCATCTCCATTCTCTTCCTCCTTCCATTTGCAGCTTTGCCAAAAATTTCAGTTTTTGTTCATATCCCCAACTTCCTCATTTATTCCCTCATTTCACTAGCGAGAGAGAGAGAGAGTGAGAAAGAGCTTGCATGCATGTTGTTTTTGCATATTTGTGATTGTTTTCTACAAGATTTAATTTCAGCAGAAGCTCTAGCAACAGTATCCGGTGCGACGTATCCTATCTACACATCCTGAGGCAAAAGATCTATCTATCATGACAGACAAAAAAATCAACATTTTTTTTGCATCATATGCACGATAGGAATCTCCATATCATCATCCCAGAACATTAGATGCAGTTGGAAAATTCCTATTGTTTTGGTATATCGTGATAGACACCATCTATCGTGACAATCAAAAACCACGATAGACACCCGTTTATCGCGATAGACATGTCTATCATGACAGACAACAATCTATGATAGATATTATCTATCATGATAGACACATCTATCACAACAGAGTGAAATCATGGTACATGACAAACAACCGTTTATCACGACAGACAATAGATCGATCTATCATGATAGACCCACTTATTGCGATAGACAAACCATCCATCATGACATACACCCATCTATCATGATAGATGCCTTTTATGATAGATGATAGATCCATCTATCACGACAGACTGAAACCGCAACAGATCCATCTATCACAATAGATTGAAACCGCAATAGATCCATCTATCATGACATATAGGAATTTCATACTTTTTTATTTTCAAATTAAAAATATTTTTTTGGGTCTATTTTGAGGCTAATCGAGTGGATTTTTCATAACTTTTTGGAGCTAATTGAGTGGCAAACCAAGGTGAAATTGTAGAACAAAGCTTGGGAGAGCATCTTGAGCACTAGAGTAGTTTCAATGCACGATACTTGAGGTTGGAAGATTACTCAATCCCCTCAATCATTTCTAGCTTAGACTAAGTGTGCATAGGTGATATTGAACAATTAGGGCAATGATAGGAATGAACTAAGTTCAAGAAAACCTAATTCACTCAACTCAAAGAGATCAGTAGAGTAAAGTGCAACAACACTAAAGAAACAAATCTAATCAAGCCATTAAATGAAAGCATCAACAAATGAAAAATTACTCCTGATGATGTGACTCTAAAGACAACCCCACAAAAAAACTCTAAAGACAACCCCACAAAAAAAGGAAGTAAAAGGAACAAGTAATTGACACATAAAGAACCTTGCAACGTGGTTTTACTCTAAAGTTTGGGATCAGACATACAGATAGGAACACTATTGAGAGTTCCATGCTCCTTTTGTCCAAATCTACATTCATTCTCATGCAAGCTCATTGAGGAAATTCACCCTCAACTCTATATAAGGAGGGTCTCCCTTCAATCCCCATAAGCCATTCACTCAACCTCTTGGCAAGAGTGCCCTCATTCTCCTCATGGAGTCTCCATGATCATAGAGCATCTTATGTAAGTCATTTTTATTTTATTTAATTAATCATGTTTTGTTATATTTCATTTTGCCCTCCATAGCTTCCTAATTTCATGTTGCTAAGTAGATTAGGAGTGACTATTTTAAGGTAAACATGGTATTAGAGTATAGGTTCGTTCTCATCTTTTATCATCATTAGTATATGTACAAATTTTTTTCCTTAATCCCTCCCTCCCTCGATAATAACAATGCTTCTAGGCACTAGATCATTTCCCTCTCTTCTCACATGATTCACATTTCAATTTTCTTTCCTTGTGTATCATAAATCTTGTTTTTCTAGTGTTTGAGAGTTGTCTTGTGGATCCCTTTGTTCCATTTATTAAAGTGCTTTTTAGCACTACAATCTGCAATAGATTAAGTGCTTGTTAGCATGTGCAATGCTTTAATTGAAGCATTTCAAATCGAAAAGTCACTTCAATGGTTGAGCACAAGTAATACAGAAGCAGGATAACCAATGTGCATACTAGAGGTTTCATGTTGCCTGGTTGTCATGATCAGAAACAAAGCATCTATTTTACCTAGAAACACTGAATTAGCTAAGAACACTAAAGTGTAGTGCTACCTCACTCAAGAAGAACTACTCAAGGTCAAATTAGAGTTGTGGAAGCATATAGCAAAATAGTTGCTAGAAGTTGCGATTTCCCACTCTCAAATAGGATCATAGAAAAGGGTGCTAGAAATTCCCATAGATAAGATAGAAGACATGAATGAAGGAGCATAAGGAAACATGTATCTACCTATACATACCAAGGATACACACTAAAGGCAATCTTAGACTCAAGGGCAGGAGTTGCCATTGCCACCACTTCCTTATGGAAATGGTGGGGCAAAACAACTTTAAGACCCACACGAATGAAGCTTCAAATGGAAAATGGACATATGGAGAAACCACTAGGATTTCTAGAAGGGATCACTCTCACTACTTGTGGTGTAGAGTTTGAGCATACAATTTCCATATGTGACTTTGGAAAGAATCATGTATATGAGATTATTTTAGGTGGACCATTCATGAGACAATTGCAAATAGTGCAAGATTGGGAAACTAATTCTTTGTCCTTACAACATTTGGGGGTAACTACAAAAGTCAGTATCAAAGACTATTCACATAGAGACATATCACCCCTACAATGGAATACTATACATAAAACACTAGAAGAGATTGAATCAGTGCATTTTGTAGGATCAGATCCTTCTTGGATCCCCCAAGGTCATGCATTTATGCATGTGTAAAGTTTTCGTGGTAGAGGAGAAGATACTAGAGGCAAGAAACATAAGTGCCATAAGAAACCAGAGATCACTTCAAGACCCAATGTATGTGCCTATGATATTTCTAGATGAAGAGTTTGAACCCCACGGTTGGACAAAAATCCTAGCAACAATGGACATAGTAGTGAATGAAGACCAATGGACCCCATTGTGACAAAGATAGCTATGACATTCTAGTATTCATGTTTGAACCTATCATGGAAGAATGTGAACCTAGTGTAGAGGTACAAGAAGAAGCAAGCAACATGGAGTTAGAATCCATCCTAATGGATCCGTCTTGTGCTTCAAAGGAAGAGTACCTACATGTGGTAGAAGCTAAAACTCAATAATAGGGAGAGTGTAAGCATAATGTGATGTTAGCTACACAAGTGGATACAGAAGACAAAAAAGAAGAAATAGAAAAAGAAATTCCCCACATAGGAAGAAGAAGACTCCTTATTTGAATTACTCGAGAATTTCAAGAAGTACGAAATAGAAGATAGGAAGATCATGGTAAGGATGCCAAAGAGAGAAGCCCTTATGGGAGAAGCATATGATGATAAATAACAAACCAAGAAATCTATAGTGATAATAGAAGATGGAGAAGAGAGATGTACATTTATAGGACATGATCTGAGTGAAGAAGAACGAGAATTGATAAATCTAGTGGGAAAGTATAGAGATTTTGTTGCTTGGCATTATAAGGATTTCAGAGTGAATTTAGACATATGTTCCCATAGGATCCCTATGACATTGTAAGCCAAGCCAATGAAACAAAAGGCTTACACATACATTGATACTTATACAGCCAAGATAAAGGAAGAAATAGATAGATTGGTAGAATTTAGATTTATCTATGAAATTGATCATACAGAATGGGTATCACCCATTGTTGTCGTACCCAAGAAAAATGAAAAAATTGTGCATATGTATTAAATTGAAGAAAGTTAATGCTTCCACTATTTGAGGTAGTTATCCACTTCCTATCCTGGAGCATCCATTGGAACGCGTATCGAGGAAGGAAGTTTACAACTTTTGTGATGGATTCCCAGTTTACAATCAAGTAGCCATTACCGCAGAGAATCAACACAAGATGGATTTTGTCATAGAATGGGCGATTTTTGCATTTCATGTGATGCTACTTGGGCTCACCAATGCACTTGCTACATTTCAAAGGCTGATGTGTCATGTGTGTATGGAATTCTTGAGGAAGAACTTAGAAGTTTATATGGGTGATTTGTGTGCCCATTCCCATGTAAGACAAACTCACATCCCATAACTCAAAAAAATATTTGAATAATGTAGAGAATATCGTGTCCTTGAACCAAGAAAGATGCATTTTCATGGTCAAGCAAGGCAATTTTCTAAGCCATATTGTGTCAAAGAATAGAATATCGATGGATGAGGACAAAGTGAGAGCGATATCTGAGTTATCAAGACCCAAAATAGTCAATGAAGTACACACTTTTATGGGTCACTGTGGATACTATCAATGTTTTATCCACATGTACACGATCATTGCAAAGCCTTTGTACAACCTTTTGAATAATTTTGAGTGGAATGATGAGTGTGAGAAATCATTCATGGAGCAAAAATAATACATGTGTTCAACCCCTATTTTGAAAATGCCAGACTAAAATAAACCATTCCATGTTCATGTGGATGCTTCAAATTTTGCTATTGAATGAGTATTGCAATCGACATGTGAAGGGAACATAGACCTTCCCATAGCTTACATGAGTAGACAATTTAATGCTATATAGAGGCATACATGACTAACAAAAGAGAGGGATAAGGCATGGTCTATGCGGTTAAAAAATTTAGATACTATTTTCTTGCAAATAAGTTTAAGTTCTTTATAGAGCATCAAAATCTACTACATTTGGTGAACAAATCTTGCAATACAGGTAGATGAGTAAGATGGTTTCTCTTACTAATGGAATATGAGGTATTGGTTAGGAAAGGTAAGATCCAGCTTTGGGCATATCACCTTTTGCGACTTTCTTCAAGAGAATCAGTGCAAGGCGTGTCAAATGAACTTATTGATGCATACTTGTTCAAACTAGAAATAGTTCCAAACTAGGCTAAACAACTAGTGCCTATTCTCACATTTGGATCCAAGAATCCAATGGTAAGGGCAAAAGAGGAAGAAGTAATCAAATCACAAAAATATCATATACTTGCTGGAATTATTTACAAGAAAATTGATCAAGGAATCTTCACTTGTTATGTGGAAGAGGAAGAGCAAGATAAATGGTTGCAATTAGCACATGTAGGTGCATTAGGGCAACATCATTTGGAACACAAAACCCTACAAACAATGAAGAGATTATGCATATGTTGGCCAATAATGGAAGCAGATGTCTATAGGTTGCTTAATGATTGTCCAATTTTCATTAGCATACCTCTTGTTGAACATGCCACTCTCTACCAAGCGTCTTTAATACTGGACTAGAGCAGTCCTTTAGTTGACTTTCTAAGAAAAAAATTCCACAAGGGATAGACTATACACTCATTGGTGATAGTCTTTACAAACATGGACGAGATAGATATTTGAGATTATGTGTACATGAGATCAAATATTTGAAGATATTAGAAGCTACACATTACGGTGTTGTAGGAGGACACTTTGGACTTGATTGTGTGATCAAAGCTATACTATTTTGAGGTCTCTGGTGGCCCAATCTTCATATGGATGCACTTACCTATGTGAGGAGGTGTGATACATGTAAAAGAGCTCAATATCCAATTTGCAAAGATGAGATGCCACTGAGACCCATGATGAGAGGATGTGCATTCTCAAAGTGGGTTATAGACTTTGTAGGTCCTATCAACACCCCTGCTAAAAGTTCCCATGATGAATACATAATTGTAGCAACATTCTATCTGACCAAATGGGTATAAGTAAAAGCTACTGGGAAAAATGATGCACAAACTACAACCAAATTCTTGTTTGAGAATGTACTCACAAGATACAGATTACCTAAAGAATTAGTAAGCGATGGAGGAACTCACTTATTGAATGAGGTGATTAAATATCTATTACAAGATTTCATGCTAATTCACAAGCAGTCAACACCATACCACCCAAAGGCAAATAAACAAGAAAAGAGTATGAACAAGATCATGTGTAATGTATTAACCAAGTTCGTTAACAACAAACATTCTAATTGGGACAACCATCTACATCAATGTGTTTGGGCATAACAAGTGTCCTATAAAATGGTACTCAATGCCACTCCCTTTCAAATGGTTTTTGCCCAAAATGTTGTGCTTCCAATAGACTTTTTGATACCCACCCTTAAGGTTGCACAAGAGCATCAATGGACAAGCCATAAGCTATGATCGATGATGATGGACCTAGAATGTCTAGGAGAAACAAGGCTTAGAGCAACAACAAGAATATGAAAATCCAAGAAAAGGTAGAAAGCCTATTTTGATTCATATGTAAAAGGTAAATGCTTGAAAATTAGATATTTAGTATTGGTATACACATTGAAGTAACATGCTCAAAAACTAGAGAAACGTGGCTATGGACTTGTGATCATCAAAAGGTTATCGATGAGTGGTGCTATGAAATTAGTCACTCTAGAAGGAGAAGTGTTTACAAATTACATAAGTGGTTTCCGACTCAAGCTCTATCAAGAGCCCTTGACAAAGGACATGCTTAGACGACTCAATGTGGCCAAGAAGCATAAAGAAGAAGAGAAGAGAATATGCAAACAAGCTTAGGTAGAATCCCTAGAACACATAAAAAGAATGAAATTAAAATGACAAGACCTAAGCCAAGTTAGAAACAACAACATTGTAGGACTTCATTTTGTGAATGTCTCCCCACTATGACACCCCACAATTTCACATGGCAAAGTGCCAAACTGAGAGGAATACCTCTCCTAGCATAGTTGACAAACTACCATTTATTTTGGTTGAGCTATGACAAGGTACCATTATCAAGATGATTAGAACCCTGATTCATTCAAGAGTAGCTACTAGTGCCATCATGTATTCTTGCTGTCAAGACATGAACTTACACATGAATCCAATTGATGCCTACCTCATAGGATTAGGAGGTGTGGAAACCCCTTGCATTGGGGATGTGGAAGTTCCCATATCAATACGAGATGTCCCCATGATTGTAAAATTACTAATTTGCTATGATGAAGACCTTATTGAGTCTTTAATCTTCGGCCAAGATTGGATCTATGATCATGCGCTCAACTTAAACCTTCAAAGTCATCTTCTTCAGGTTTGGGTGTGAGAAAAACACCTTGCAAGAGAATTAGAAAGTAATAAAACCAATGATCTCAATTCAACATAGATTCTTAGTTCTTCTAGGTATAACCATGAAGAGAAAGATGGTGCATGTGCCCCTAGATCTATTGTGCATAAGATTTCACACTCTAACAAATAGATCATACAATCTCTAGAAATCCCTTCTATTCCAAAAGCAAGTTTCATTATGATAACTCAAACAAGGAGGCATGCCGAGCCACCATAAAAGACTTGTGAACAAAGAAGACCAACAGGGCCATGGAGAAATTCACCTATCCTAGGAATAGAGTAGATTTGGGTGCAAAAGGGTGAGCAACCAACTGCTCCATTAAACTTAAAGCCACCATTTGAGAAACAAAATGAGATGAAGCAGAGGTGAGCAATGAAGCAAAGAATAGATCTACCACATTGATTACTCTAAGCTTGGGTAACAAATTGATCAATGAAGGCATACCATAATAACTTACAAAGCTGAGTGTCTAAGACACATTTGAGAGCTTAGATCCCCTTCCCCAAACTCCTAATTTCTAGGTACTCATAGTCCATGCAAACCCCTGGAGCTCATAGAGGAAATGCAATGATAGCTAAGTCATCTTGTAATCTAATTTCTAGAACCACTTGGAAATGGGTATCTAAAAAATCCCATGCCTAAGATAAATCGCTATCTTAGATTAGAATGTATAAACACATAATCAACTCTTATAAACCCATAAAAGAACCTTTGGAAGTCAACAAACCATGTAACATACCATTTATACAAACCTTGTAACATAAATGTACATTGGTAGACACATATTGAGCCACTACATGTCTCTGAGTATGCATATAGGCTTTGCACCAACTTGCAACCTCACATCAACAAACTCTCAACACTTACACACCTACTTTCATGCTACACATGGATGTAAGGGAAACATGTTGGTATTGGGAAGGAAACAATGTTTTGTTGGGTTTCTTTGACAATAATAATGTGTTTTTCTTATTATATCAAATATGTCTACCTACCCCCCATGAAGAATGTTGCTCATTTGGTGTCAACCATCAATGCAGGCTCCACAAACTCTCCCACCTCAATACATAACTTGTCCACATGCAAGAACTTATCGACTGAGAAATGGGACATTTTCATAGATCTAACAACACTCGACAGAAAGAAAATTACTTACTACAACATCATATGCATTCCGTTTAGTGTGACTTGGCTTCACGCACGGAAGATTTGTACCAACTCACATACTAGTTGTATCGGGAGTCAAAGAAGATTGCATACTTCAAAAGTTTTTTTGAAGAAGTGGTGAAAGAGAAAGAGTTAGCATATAAGAAGGTTGCTAACTTACAAGAGGCAAACATGCATCACCTCAAGTGCATTCAAGAGTTAGAGCACAAGATGGTGGTTTAAAAAGCCTCTCTCCATGAGGCTGATTTTACACTTAAGCAGACTATGGAGGAGATAGAACCACAGGAGACAAATGTTTTACTCTTTGTAGAGGTTTCATAACTCTCTATTATTGCATCATGTCATCAGGCTGAATTGCAATATCTACAAAAATGGATGGAGAAAGTAAAGGCTCACAAGATCCAAGCCCTGTAGCAAGACCAAGTGGACCACAAATGCAGGAAACATATTTTTAAACAAGATTTTTATTTGCAGGAGGAATTCGGCTTCCAGCTTGTCGAAACCCAAAGTCAAGCTATGGTTTCCACTGCTGCCTCCATGAGCAAGGATGCCAAGGGTGTTGTTTTGCTAGACCCACATGAAGTACAGAAGTTGTTAAAGACAATGGCCTACAAAATTCAATAGACTTTTAAAGCAGCTAAATATTCTTTCATTGCTAATGTGCATTGCCCTTTGATGAAGAGCAAGGAGAAGCCAACCAATACGTCTCACAATTTCAAGTCCTTTGTGCATGCCTATGTTAGGCCACCTGGGAGAAGATTTTGTAATAATTTGGTGCTTTAGTATTTTGGCCCATTGATTTGAATTCAAAGACCAATCTTGGCCAAAAAGGCAAGATTGTACAATGGGACCCTCCGTTTATTAATCAAAAGGTGTTCTTTAACCTGTGGGGTAGAAGAGAGACATTCGGATTGTGCCAGAGTGTTTATGCCTGTAGTCCTATAGGCACATTCTTCTATGCATATTCTGAGTAATTGATCTATCTGTTTGTTTTGTTTGGTATTAGCTTATGTATTGAAGACAATTATAACATGGTGTTCAAACATCTAAGTATTCTCAAAGTCTGTTTAAGGAAAGTACAATGGAGAGTGATCACTTTATTGTCTCGATGATTTAACTTAGTATGAATTTGTTTAGTATTATTCTGGTAATGCTAGTTCGATGATAACCAGTGCAAAAAAAAAGCGTCCATCATACTTTGTATAATCTAGAAAAGCAATAATAAAGATTTGTAGAACTATAGAGTTATCTAGTATAGTAATTGAGTTACCATAATCTAGATGTATAGCAAGAATGGAGAAACTAAGAGATTTAGAGTAATCTAAATCATCTCACCCAAGAACCCATACTTGAACTATTCCTATCCTTAATTAGAATGGAGGGAAGAGAGGTTAATAGTGGATGGGAATGGAGTGAAAGAAGGTTAGAGAGGAGGTGGGAAAGGTGTGGTTGGTTGTGAAATGTATGAGGCATTTGTGGTGGGATGACTGATAAATGGTTCCAATAATGAGGTTGTGGCTATGAAGGCACTAGAATTATACAATGGGTTATCATGAGACCAAAAAAGTTGTGAATGTGATATTGGGCTTCGGAATGTGAAACTAGGGAAGGTAATTACATAATCAGTGGTAATCTGTACATTTTTGGTAGTGATGGGAGTGGTTTCCTATACTTCAATGGTAGTGATTAGAGTGGGTTCAATAGTTTTGGAGGGTGATTTAGGAGGTGTGTGGAAGATGGGTTCAATTGGTTGGATGGTTGTCTCAATGGTGGAAGTAAGCATAGAGGTAGAAGGATATATAGTGGTAATAGGGGTTGCTATGGAAATTGGAGTGGACTTCGTAAAGGTATGTATATTCTTACTTGATTGAGGGAGATTTTTAACTTAAGTTCTCTCACCAATATGAGCAAGTCTTTTATGCCATACCTCCAATTCAGAGAGTGTTTGAGATCCATAGCTAATAATGCTATGTTCTTGGTGTCCTCCACTTCAAAGGTGAAGAGTCTTCATGTCTTTTCTCCTTTGGAAATCCTTCTAAATCCTTGCTTGGGGTCTTCCACATATGCTCCATGTCTTGTGAACCTAACCTGCAATCCTTTCTCCACAATTTGTCCAACACTTATCAAGTTTTTTGTTATTGTAGGTAGATACAAAACCTTTCTTAGAAGATTCATGTTACCATATGATGTCTTGACATTACCTACTTTCTCCACTGAATGTCTTGTATCATCGCTTGTCTGCACTTCACGTTTATTTTGGGATCTTCTAAATCAGAGAGCAATGCTACATTTCCTAGTACATGATTTGAGCACCCTGAATCAATATAGAAAACATGATCATCATCCTTACCCTGCTTCAATGATAGGTTCATGAGGAGTAATGAGTCTTCTTGACGTTGATCTTTAGTGTAGAATTTGTAATCCTTTCTTCCTCTATACCCATTTTGATGGTTATTATTTTTGTAGTAATTGTTGTTGTATCCTCCATTGTATCTACCTCTATTTGATCCATAACCATCTTTATTGAATCCTCTGCCTCTGGAATTCCTAGGGTTTCTTTTACATTCCTCACTGGTATGATTAGAGTAACCATAGATGTTACAAGGTTGAGATGCTTGGGATCTCCCGCTACCTTGCTTTCCTCCTTTGCCTCTTCCTCTAGCTTTTCCTTTGCTTGTGAAGTTGGCTTCGAAAGAGCTACCTTCATCTTCATTCTTCTTAGACTTTGATTTATCCTTAGCTTTAGCTTTATCAGAGTATAAGACAGAAGATTGATTACCTCTTGATGATTCACCATTCTTGCTTATTGTTGCTCTAGCACAATGGTAAGTACCATGTTAAGAAGATCCATCTCCTTAATGTCAATCCACGAAAGAGATAGGAGTGATATGAAGATCATGAACGTGAGATGTAGTGAGAGTGAAGGTGAGAAGCATAGAGATGCACACACACACAAGCAAGACACAATGGAAGGTTGAAAGTAGATTTTATTACTCAAGAACACTCTTACAAGCTCAAGCTCTCACAAGTCTACACTAGCTCATACTATCTAACACTAGCTAACCTAAAAAATGAGCTCTCTAGCTCTATTTATAGTTTTTAGACTAGTTTTGACCGGTTTCACATCTAGTGATTGGCATAGTTAAAAGTTAGGTTCTGGGCACTATTTGAAGGTGTAAATGAGATCTAAAACTAGCCAAAATTGGTATGCTTGTTCTATCTAAGCTCCTCAAGCTCAAGGACTCCTCTGCTTGCACAAAAGGGAGCACATAGCTACAAAAGTGTGTGCTTCTATGTTACATATGACACAAGCGTGATGAAAATTACTATTTGGAGTTTTGAAAAAGTATTATCAAATATATTTCTTTGAGAGAAAATGACTGCCTGGCTCCCCACTACTTCGTCGTAATCCACCTTCACATGCTTCCTCGTCGTTTGCGCCTTTGGTTACTGCCAACACCCCCTCCCTCTCACGTTTGTCATCCTCGACATAACCTTGTTGGGAGGTCTGTCGAATATAGTTTTGTAGGAGGTCATGAGTGAGGGTGTGCTCTACGATGCGAATACATCTTGCAAGATTTGCTTCAAGTTTTTCCCAATCCGTGGGTTGAGGTTCATGTGGCGTCATAAGTCGGTAATGTGTGGAGTACACGAGTTGTTCACAAGAAAATAATTGAAGTAGGTGTGTGGGCCTGCTTATGAAAATCTCGAAATGTTACTCCCAAAATCCAATCGTCTTTTTATTCCATTTCCTTTTAATTCTTTCTCTGAAATCTTTCCAAGATTTTGTCTTTTTAGTACTAGACTCTCCAACTTCACTAGTTTCGGCTATTGTTTCAGGATTAAGCTATTGATTCCGTAAGAGCACCTGAGCTCTTGTTATAGCTTGGATAGGCACATATGTAGGGTTGGATATCTGAGTTGTGTACAATACCTATCACATTAATGGGTGTTACTTTTGAGGCATTAGCAGGGTTCTTAGGACAATCCTTGATGACATGCTCTTTACCACACTCGGCATAAAAACCTTGTATGTTATAGTTTTGTGAATGTCCCCCTATTGAAGGATGTGGACAATCCTTAATGAAATGATCTCCTTGGCACCTAAATCATGGTCCTCTAGGGCCCTGTGGTCTTTGTTGTCTTAACTGGGGCTACGACTTAGGGTTTGTATACATGACATTGGCATAGTCGGGCTCCCAAGTGGGGTCCAATAGTTGACTACCATATTGATATGTTTTCGTATGTTCTGGTGACTCCATGTAATATGCGGGTGGACTATCTACATGGGTAGAGTCAAAATTATTAGAATCGGGGTCACTTTTAGTGATTAGGGGTGAAGAAAGCACCAAAGCACTATTGAGGTTCTCTTCTGTAGCAAGGTATTTGACTGAGATGACATTTGCTCGTGGAGGTGGTTGCTGAGCTATAACAGGTTGTGGTCTCTGTTGAGCCTTACTCTCATAAACAATCTTATGAGAGGAAAAGTTCCACCTGATTCCTCAGGGTTTGTCATGCATGAGTATGCATACATGCCCAATGAGAAATTAGATTTCATGATACAGATGTGTACTCAATGGCTAGAGGAAGGTTCCTTTGCCGATCCATTTTTAGGAGGATAAAATTCTTCACATAGGTATATTTTCTTGTTATAAGTTATTCTTTTTATTAGTATTATAACATAAATGTTTTTAATCATTTTAATTGGTTTACTCTTAGGACACCTATACCACCTTCAACTTGT